>JAVTVY010039631.1:0-186172 GCA_036873755.1 Hanleya hanleyi | reverse complement strand
ATGTTTACATATTCGTGATCGCCATATCACAATGCATATATGTAGCCACTTTCCCCGTCCAAATCCGTCATTTGAAAAATCGACAATTTTGATTGGTCAATGGCGGCCATCTTGTTTAACGGACCAAATTTTCAAATCGTATTATGAGAGCCTCAGATACATAGATCATGTGTACCAAGTTTCGAGTCAATCGATCCAGGGGTTCCAGAGGAGAAGATCTTTGAAATAATACTTTTTTAGAGGGTTAATCCAAGATGGCCGCCGGGGCTTTTGACCAATTGGCTTCTTCTTTTGATATGCATTAGATCTCCTAATCCCCAATGACTGTGCGAAGTTTCAACTAAATCGCTACAGCACTTTTGAAGAAAAACGTGTCACAAAATCTGCCGGAATAATAATAATACCAATAATAAGAGGTTTGCAGCCTCTGGCTTGCAACCCTAATAAGGCCCCCTAATAAATGAATTTAGAGCTTCAACAAACACTTTTTCTTGGTCAACAACACGTGGGAAACACGTTTCTGACCTTTGTTTTCGCCCTAGATGGCTCCTTCATCGAAATCAAAATGTTAGTACGTTGAAATAGGTACAGAAAACGGTCCCTGGAGTCCAGACAAAGACATGAATGGAGAAAGTTGAGCTTGGAATTTAGTCGCCCGGAGATAGCGCTTCTCGCAGTCTGCTTTTGTTAAGTATAGTTTCAGCCATAAGCTCAGACCTACTCAAATGTCTCGTTCTACCATACCTCTGAAACTAATAATGCGATGATGCTGAAATTTTACTTTCATCATAGCAGTTATACAGCGAGTATGTATGCCAAATTTCAGAATAATCCGACTCGTCGTTCGTGTAATATTACACAAATGTACTTCTCAAATTAGGTGATTTTCGGCATTGTCTGAAAATTTGACAATTTTGATTCCTCTATGGCGGCAAAAGTATTGAAGCTACGTAAAAATGGATGGCATACTTCCGAAAGAGCTACTCGTGGAGAATATAATGCAACAAACTGCAAGGCTGTACCTATCGTAGTTCCAGAGATATAGGCTCTACAAGATGTGCTCCGTTTCTGACAAAATTCAAGATGGCGGCCAAACCACGTGACCGAGCACCAAAATTTTTGCATATTCGTGATCGCCATATCACAATGCATATATGTAGCCACTTTCCCCGTCCAAATCCGTCATTTGAAAAATCGACAATTTTGATTGGTCAATGGCGGCCATCTTGTTTAACGGAGCAAATTTTCAAATCGTATTATGAGAGCCTCAGATACATAGATCATGTGTACCAAGTTTCGAGTCAATCGATCCAGGGGTTCCAGAGGAGAAGATCTTTGAAATAATACTTTTTTAGAGGGTTAATCCAAGATGGCCGCCGGGGCTTTTGACCAATTGGCTTCTTCTTTTGATATGCATTAGATCTCCTAATCCCCAATGACTGTGCGAAGTTTCAACTAAATCGCTACAGCACTTTTGAAGAAAAACGTGTCACAAAATCTGCCGGAATAATAATAATACCAATAATAAGAGGTTTGCAGCCTCTGGCTTGCAACCCTAATAAGGCCCCCTAATAAATGAATTTAGAGCTTCAACAAACACTTTTTCTTGGTCAACAACACGTGGGAAACACGTTTCTGACCTTTGTTTTCGCCCTAGATGGCTCCTTCATCGAAATCAAAATGTTAGTACGTTGAAATAGGTACAGAAAACGGTCCCTGGAGTCCAAACTATGACTTGATTGGAGAAAGTTGAGCTTGCAAACTAGTCGCCCGGAGATAGCGCTTCTCGCAGTCTGCTTTTGTTAAGTATAGTTTCAGCCATAAGCTCAGACCTACTCAAATGTCTCGTTCTACCATACCTCTGAAACTAATAATGCGATGATGCTGAAATTTTACTTTCATCATAGCAGTTATACAGCGAGTATGTATGCCAAATTTCAGAATAATCCGACTCGTCGTTCGTGTAATATTACACAAATGTACTTCTCAAATTAGGTGATTTTCGGCATTGTCTGAAAATTTGACAATTTTGATTCCTCTATAACGGCAAAACTATTGAAGCTACGTAAAAATGGATGGCATACTTCCGAAAGAGCTGCTCCTGGACAATATAATGCAACAAACCGCAAGGCTGCACCACCTATAGTTCCCGAGTTATAGCCCTTACAAGATGTGTTCAGTTTCTGAAAAAAATCAAGATGGCGGCCAAACCACGTGACCGAGGACCATAATGTTTACATATTCGTGATCGCCATATCACAATGCATATATGTAGCCACTTTCCCCGTCCAAATCCGTCATTTGAAAAATCGACAATTTTGATTGGTCAATGGCGGCCATCTTGTTTAACGGACCAAATTTTCAAATCGTATTATGAGAGCCTCAGATACATAGATCATGTGTACCAAGTTTCGAGTCAATCGATCCAGGGGTTCCAGAGGAGAAGATCTTTGAAATAATACTTTTTTAGAGGGTTAATCCAAGATGGCCGCCGGGGCTTTTGACCAATTGGCTTCTTCTTTTGATATGCATTAGATCTCCTAATCCCCAATGACTGTGCGAAGTTTCAACTAAATCGCTACAGCACTTTTGAAGAAAAACGTGTCACAAAATCTGCCGGAATAATAATAATACCAATAATAAGAGGTTTGCAGCCTCTGGCTTGCAACCCTAATAAGGCCCCCTAATAAATGAATTTAGAGCTTCAACAAACACTTTTTCTTGGTCAACAACACGTGGGAAACACGTTTCTGACCTTTGTTTTCGCCCTAGATGGCTCCTTCATCGAAATCAAAATGTTAGTACGTTGAAATAGGTACAGAAAACGGTCCCTGGAGTCCAAACTATGACTTGATTGGAGAAAGTTGAGCTTGCAAACTAGTCGCCCGGAGATAGCGCTTCTCGCAGTCTGCTTTTGTTAAGTATAGTTTCAGCCATAAGCTCAGACCTACTCAAATGTCTCGTTCTACCATACCTCTGAAACTAATAATGCGATGATGCTGAAATTTTACTTTCATCATAGCAGTTATACAGCGAGTATGTATGCCAAATTTCAGAATAATCCGACTCGTCGTTCGTGTAATATTACACAAATGTACTTCTCAAATTAGGTGATTTTCGGCATTGTCTGAAAATTTGACAATTTTGATTCCTCTATAGCGGCAAAACTATTGAAGCTACGTAAAAATGGATGGCATACTTCCGAAAGAGCTGCTCCTGGACAATATAATGCAACAAACCGCAAGGCTGCACCACCTATAGTTCCCGAGTTATAGCCCTTACAAGATGTGTTCAGTTTCTGAAAAAAAATCAAGATGGCGGCCAAACCACGTGACCGAGGACCATAATGTTTACATATTCGTGATCGCCATATCACAATGCATATATGTAGCCACTTTCCCCGTCCAAATCCGTCATTTGAAAAATCGACAATTTTGATTGGTCAATGGCGGCCATCTTGTTTAACGGACCAAATTTTCAAATCGTATTATGAGAGCCTCAGATACATAGATCATGTGTACCAAGTTTCGAGTCAATCGATCCAGGGGTTCCAGAGGAGAAGATCTTTGAAATAATACTTTTTTAGAGGGTTAATCCAAGATGGCCGCCGGGGCTTTTGACCAATTGGCTTCTTCTTTTGATATGCATTAGATCTCCTAATTCCCCAATGACTGTGCGAAGTTTCAACTAAATCGCTACAGCACTTTTGAAGAAAAACGTGTCACAAAATCTGCCGGAATAATAATAATACCAATAATAAGAGGTTTGCAGCCTCTGGCTTGCAACCCTAACTAGAACTGCAAGCAGTTATGAAGGCTTCCATATCTAGGCTGTCTTTGCAATTGCGATAGCCATATTTCATGCGCAGATACTTATGGTGCACGATTAGCATCCGTCTAGCAACCCCCCCCCCCCCCCCCCCCCTCTGTGGAACGTGCAGGCTCATTTACTCAACTGTTGGCAACATGCCAAAAATTCAAAAATGGATTTTGAGCTTCAAAAAACACTTTTTCTTGGTCAGCAGCACGCGGGGAACACGTTTCTGGCCTTTGTTTGCGCCCTAGATGGCTCCTTCATCGAACCGAAAATGTTAGTACGTTGAAATAGGTACAGAAAACGGTCCCTGGAGTCCAGATAATGACTTGAATGGAGAAAGTTAAGCTTGGAAATTGGTCGCCCGGAGATAGCGCTTCTCACAGTCTGCTTTTGTAAAGTATAGTTTCAGTCAGATGCTCACACCTACTCAAATGTTACGTTCTATCATACCTCTGAAACCATTCGAACGATCACGATGTAATTTCTCTGTCATCACATCCTTAATGCAAGGAGTATGTGCGCCAAAACTAAGAATAATCCGACTCGTCGTTTGTGTAATATTGAACAAAATTACTTCTCAAATTATGTGATTTTCGGCATTATTTGAAAATCTGACAACTTTGATTCCTCTATAGCGGCAAAACTATCAGAGCTACGATAAAATAGGTGGCACATTTGTGAAAGAGCTGTTTCTGCAGAATAGAATGCAACAAATTAGAAACCTGCATCTCCCACGGTTCAAGAGTTACAGCTCTTCAAACATGTGTTCCGTTTTTCACAAAATTCAAAATGGCGGCCAAACCACCTGACCTAGAAGCAAACTTTTCGCATATTCGTGATCGCCATCTTATGTAACATATATTTCGTCACTTTTCCCGTTCAAATCCGTAACTTGAAAATCCGACCGTTTTGATTGGTCGCTGGCGGCCATTTTATTTTACGGAGTAACTTCTCAAATAGAGTTTTGAGAGACCCTGATCCATTGATTATGTGTACCAAGTTTCATGTTGGTTGCTTCATTGCTTCCAGAGGAGTAGGGTTTGGAAGATTGTTTTGAAAACGGGGTAAATCCAAGATGGCCGCTGAACCCTGCGACCAATCACAACCAATTTTCAATATGCACTAGATCTGCGCATGTCTAATATGTGTGTGAAGTTTAACCATGATCGAAAGAATGGTTGCTGAGATTTAGCAATCATAAAATCACGGAGAAGAATAAGAATAAGAACTAGAACTGCAAGCAGTTATGATGGCTTCCGTATCTAGGCTGTCTTTGCAATTGCGATAGCCATATTTCATGCGCAGATACGTATGGTGTACATTTAACAACCGTCTAGCCACCCCCCCCCCCCCCCCCCCTGGAACGTGCAGGCTCATTTATTGCACTGTTGGCAACATGCCAAAAATTCAGAAATGGATTTAGAGCTTCAAAAAACACTTTTTCTTGGTCAGAAGCACGTGGGAAACACGATTCTGGCCTTTGTTTGCGCCCTAGATGGCTCCTTCATCGAACCGGAAATGTTAGTACGTTGAAATAGGTACAGAAAACGGTCCCTGGAGTCCAGGCAAAGACTTGAATGAAGAAAGTTGAGCTTGGAAATTGGTGGCCCGGAGATAGCGCTTCTCACAGTCTGCTTTTGTGAAGTATAGTTTCAGCCAAATGCTCAGACCTAATAAAATTTCACGTTCCACCATACCTCCGAAACCATTCGAACGATCATGCTGTAATTTCTCTGTCGTCACATCCTTAATACAAGGAGTATGTGCGCCAAAACTAAGAATAATCTGACTCGTCGTTTGTCTAATATTGAACAAAATTACTTCTCAAATTATGTGATTTTCGGCATTATTTGAAAATCTGACAACTTTCATTCCTCTATAGCGGCAAAACTATTAGAGCTACGAAAAATATGGATAGCAAATTTGTGAAAGAGTTGCTTCTGGAGAATAGAATGCAACAAATTAGAAGCCTGCATCTCTCACGATTCAAGAGTTACAGCTCTTCAAACATCAGTTAAATGTGTGCCGTTTTTCACAAAATCCAAGATGGCGGCCAAACCACCTGACCTAGAAGCAAAATTTTTGCATATTCGTGATCTCCATATCATATAACATATATTTTGTCACTTTCCCCGTCCAAATCAGTTACTTAAAAATTCGGTCATTTTGATTGGCCGCTGGCGGCCATAGTGTTTTACGGAGCAACTTCTCTTATTGAGTTTTCAAAGACCCCGATCCATTGATTATGTGTACCATGTTTCGTGCTGATTAGTCGAATGGTTCCAGAGGAGTAGGGTTTTGAAGATTTTTCTGAAAACGGGGTAAATCCAAGATGGCCGCTGAACCCCGCGACCAATCACAACCAATTTTCAATATGCACTAGATCTCCACATGTCTAATATGTGTGTGAAGTTTGAGCATGATCGACCTGATGGCTGCTGAGATTTAGCAATCACAAAATCAGGGAGAAGAATAAGAATAATAATCCGAACAATAATAAAGAAGTCTTCCGATCTTCATCGGAAGCCTTAACTAGAACTGCAAGCAGTTATGATGGCTTCCGTATCTAGGCTGTCTTTGCAATTGCGATAGCCATATTTCATGCGCAGATACGTATGGTGTACATTTAACAGCCGTCTAGCCACCCCCCCCCCCCCCTGGAACATTTAATCCACTGTTGGCAACATGCCAAAAATTCACAAATGGATTTAGAGCTTCAAAAAACACTTTTTCTTGGTCAACAGCACGCGGGGAACACGTTTCTGGCCTTTGTTTGCGCCCTAGATGGCTCCTTCATCGAACCGGAAATGTTAGTACGTTGAAATAGGTACAGAAAACGGTCCCTGGAGTCCAGGCAAAGACTTGAATGAAGAAAGTTGAGCTTGGAAATTGGTGGCCCGGAGATAGCGCTTCTCACAGTCTGCTTTTGTGAAGTATAGTTTCAGCCAAATGCTCAGACCTAATAAAATTTCACGTTCCACCATACCTCCGAAACCATTCGAACGATCATGCTGTAATTTCTCTGTCGTCACATCCTTAATACAAGGAGTATGTGCGCCAAAACTAAGAATAATCTGACTCGTCGTTTGTCTAATATTGAACAAAATTACTTCTCAAATTATGTGATTTTCGGCATTATTTGAAAATCTGACAACTTTCATTCCTCTATAGCGGCAAAACTATTAGAGCTACGAAAAATATGGATAGCAAATTTGTGAAAGAGTTGCTTCTGGAGAATAGAATGCAACAAATTAGAAGCCTGCATCTCTCACGATTCAAGAGTTACAGCTCTTCAAACATCAGTTAAATGTGTGCCGTTTTTCACAAAATCCAAGATGGCGGCCAAACCACCTGACCTAGAAGCAAAATTTTTGCATATTCGTGATCTCCATATCATATAACATATATTTTGTCACTTTCCCCGTCCAAATCAGTTACTTAAAAATTCGGGCATTTTGATTGGCCGCTGGCGGCCATTTTGTTTTACGGAGCAACTTCTCTTATTGAGTTTTCAAAGACCCCGATCCATTGATTATGTGTACCATGTTTCGTGCTGATTAGTCGAATGGTTCCAGAGGAGTAGGGTTTTGAAGATTTTTCTGAAAACGGGGTAAATCCAAGATGGCCGCTGAACCCCGCGACCAATCACAACCAATTTTCAATATGCACTAGATCTCCACATGTCTAATATGTGTGTGAAGTTTGAGCATGATCGACCTGATGGCTGCTGAGATTTAGCAATCACAAAATCAGGGAGAAGAATAAGAATAAGAATAATAATCCGAACAATAATAAAGAAGTCTTCCGATCTTCATCGGAAGCCTTAATAATAATAATAATAATCCGAACAATAATAAGAAGTCTTCCGACTTTCGTCGGAAGCCTAATAATCCGAACAATAATAAGAAGTCTTTCGACTTTCGTCGGAAGCCTAATAATAAGAATAAGGAAAATAAGATCAATCTTAATGAGTTTTCCAAGTAAATTGGAAGCCTTAATACATGTAAAAGACTGAAAATAAGGGTTTTACGTCCTTTTGGTTCGGCATCTTAATAACATCAACTAGAACTGCAAGCAGTTATGATGGCTTCCATATCTAGGCTGTCTTTGCAATTGCGGTAGCCATATTTCATGCGCAGATACTTATGGTGTACATTTTACAGCCGTCTAGCCAACCAAGCCCCACCCCCCTTCCCGTGGAACGTGCAGGCTCATTTACTCAACTGTTGGCAACATGCCAAAAATTCAAAAATGGATTTTAAGCTTCAAAAAACACTTTTTCTTGGTCAGCAGCACGCGGGGAACACGTTTCTGGCCTTTGTTTGCGCCCTAGATGGCTCCTTCATCGAACCGGAAATGTTAGTACGTTGAAATAGGTACAGAAAACGGTCCCTGGAGTCCAGACAGTGACTTGAATGGAGAAAGTTAAGCTTGGAAATTGGTCGCCCGGAGATAGCGCTTCTCACAGTCTGCTTTTGTAAAGTATAGTTTCAGTCACATGCTCATACCTACTCAAATTTTACGTTCTATCATACCTCTGAAACCATTCGAACGATCACAATGTAATTTCTCTGTCATGACAGCCTTAATACAAGGAGTATGCGCGCCAAAACTAAGAATAATCCGACTCGTCGTTTGTGTAATATTGAAAAAAATTACTTCTCAAATTATGTGATTTTCGGCATTATTTGAAAATCTGACAAATTTGATTCCGCTATAGCGGCAAAACTATTAGAGCTACGATAAAATATATGGCATATTTGTGAAAGAGCTGTTTCTGGAGAATAGAATGCAACAAATTAGAAACCTGCATCTCCCACGGTTCAAGAGTTACAGCTCTTCAAACATGTGTTCCGTTTATCACAAAATTCAAAATGGCGGCCAAACCACCTGACCTAGAAGCAAATTTGTTGCATATTCGTGATCACTATATCATGTAACATATATTTCCACACTTTCCACGTTCAAATCCGTTACTTGAAAATCCGACCGATTTGATTGGTCGCTGGCGGCCATTTTGTTTTACGGAGTAACTTCTCAAACAGAGTTTTGAGAGACCCTGATCCATTGATTATGTGTACTAAGTTTCGT
The DNA here is from genome assembly GCA_036873755.1 of Hanleya hanleyi. Classification (NCBI taxonomy): domain Eukaryota; kingdom Metazoa; phylum Mollusca; class Polyplacophora; order Lepidopleurida; family Hanleyidae; genus Hanleya; species Hanleya hanleyi. Next base: position 177,265 of record JAVTVY010039631.1, on the reverse strand, counting down.
GTTGGTTGCTTCATTTCTTCCAGAGGAGTAGGGTTTGGGAGATTGTTTTGAAAACGGGGTAAATCCAAGATGGCCGCTGAACCCTGCGACCAATCACAATCAATTTTTAATATGCACTAGATCTCCGCATGTCTAATATTTGTGTGAAGTTTGACCATGATCGAATGAATGGTTGCTGAGATTTAGCAATCACAAAATCACGGAGAAGAATAAGAATAATAAGAATAATAATAATCCGAACAATAATAAGAAGTCTTTCGACTTTCGTCGGAAGCCTAATAATAATAATCCGAACAATTATAAGAAGTCTTCCGACTTTCGTCGGAAGCCTAATAATAATCCGAACAATAATAAGAAGTCTTCCGATTTTCATCGGAAGCCTTAAATATAGCCGCGAGCGGCAATGCAGGGGGCCAAGATACGGTCCAGACAAGATGGCCGCCAAAGCATCTGACCAATCGGCTTCTTCCTTCGGTATGCATTAGATGTCACATTCCCCAATACCTATGTGAAGTTTCAGCTTCAACGGTGAGACGGTGTTTACTGCACGAATCGCATTATATCTGGCGAAAGAATGGCACTTCTTCCATCAATTCGCAAATTTGGGTGATTTATATTTGGGAATAGCGGGAAAACTATTGAAGCTACGTTGGAATGGTTAACATACTTCGGAAAGAGCTGCTCCTGGACAATGTAATGCAACAGACTGCAAGGCTGTATCACCCATAGTTCCAGAGTTCTAGCCTGTACAAGATGAGTCCCGTTTTTGACAAAATTCTAGATGGCGGCCAAACCACGTGACCTAGGAGCATGATTTTTGCATATTCGTGATCGCCATACAGCAGTGCATATATGTAGTCACTTTTCCCCATCCAAATCCGTTATTTGAAAATCCGACAATTTTGATTGGTCAATGGCGGCCATTTTGTTTTACGGAACAAATTTTCAAATAGAATTTTGAGAGCCCTGGATCTATCGAACATGTGTGCCAAGTTTCGCGACAATCGAGTAAGCAGTTCATGAGAAGATTTTCAAAATTATCAAAAAATTTCAGTTAAATCCAAGATGGCCGCCGAAGTTTTTGGCCAATCGGCTTCATTGGGGGATATGCATCAGTTCCCATCTGGCCCAATCAGCAGGTGAAGTTTCAACTGCATCGGTGTATCGATGTTGACTGTACGAATGGGACAAAATCTGGCGGAAAAAAACCAATAATAAATATAACCGCAAGCGGCAATGTAGGGGGCCAAGATACAGCCCAGACAAGCAAGATTTAGGGATGAAGAGGCATTGATCACTTCACCTGCAACCTTTCTACACTTATTTTAAAAGACCTCGGACCATCGATCATGTGTAGCAAGTTTCGCACCGATCAGTTCAGCGGTTAGAGAGAAGATCTTAGAGTGTTTTAGGGAAAATCCAAGATGGCCACCGAACATTTCGACCAATCGGCTTCTTCTTTGGATACGAATTAGATCTAATAGGCTCAACCACCACGAATCCGCCATATTCAGCATTGGCAAGTCCCATAACATACATATAGTCACTTCCGCTATCGAAATCCGTTACTTGAAAATCCGATAATTGACCAATTTGGGTGAACTTCGATTGAGAAAAGCGGGAAAACTATTGAAGCTGGGTGGAAACGGTTGACATACCTCCGAAAGAGCTGCCCCTGGACAACATAATGCGACAAACTGCAAGGTTGTACCACCCATGGTTCCAGAGTTATAGCCTGTACAAGATGAGTCCCGTTTTTGACAAAATTCAAGATGGCGGCCAAATCACTTGACCTAGTTGCAAAATTTTTGCATATTCGTGATCGCCATACAGCAATGCATATATATAGTCACTTTTTTCATCCAAATCCGTTATTTGAAAATCCGACAATTTTGATTGGTCGACGGCGGCCATTTTGTTTAACGTTCAAACTTGCTAAGACTTATTTGGAGAGAGCCTGATCCATCGATGATATGTACCAAGTTTGGAGTTAATCGGTTCAGTGGTTTCAGAGAAGAAGATCTTTGAAAATATATTTTTTTCGAGGGTAAATCCAAGATGGCCGCCGAAGCTTTTGACCAATCAGCTTCATTGGAGGATATGCATCACTTTCCATCAGGGCTAATCACCATGTGAAGTTTCAGCGACATCGGTTTATCGGTGTTGACTGTACGGATGGTACAAAATCCGGCGGAAGAAGAAGAAGAAGAAGAAGAATAATACCAATAACAAAAGGTGACCAGCCATACGGCTTGGCCCCCTAATAATAATACCAATAACAAAAGGTGACCAGCCATACTGGCTTGGCCCCCTAATAATAATAATAATAAGAATAATAATAATAATCCGAACAATAATAAGAAGTCTTCCGATTTTCATCGGAAGCCTTAATAATCCGAACAATAATAAGAAGTCTTCCGATTTTCATCGGAAGCCTTAAATATAGCAGCAAGCGGCAATGTAGGGGGCCAAGATACAGTCCAGATAAGCTAGATTTAGGGATGAAGAGGCATTGATCACTTCACCTGCAACCTCTCTAGACTTATTTTAAAAGATCTCGGCCCATCGATCATGTGTAGCAAGTTTCGTGTCGATCAGTTCAGCGGTTCCAGAGAAGAAGATCTTAAGAGTGTTTTAGGGAAAATCCAAGATGGCCGCCAAACATTTCGACCAATCGGCTTCTTCTTCATTAGATCTAATAGGCTCAACCACCAAGAATACGCCATATTCAGCATTGACGAGTCCCATAACATACATATAGTCACTTCCCTTATCGAAATCCGTTACTTGAAAATCCGATAATTGACCAATTTGGGTGAATTTCGATGGAGAATAGCGGGAAAACTATTGAAGCTAGGTGGAAACGGTTAACATATTTCCGAAAGAGCAACAAACTGCAAGGCTGTACCTTTCAGAGTTCCAGAGTTATAGCCGGTACAATGTGTTCCGTTTTTGACAAAATTCAAGATGGCGGCCAAACCACGTGACCTAGGAGCAAACATTTTTCATATTCGTGATCGCCATATCGCAATGCATATATGTAGTTACTTTTCCCATCCAAATCCGTTATTTGAAAATCCGACAATTTTGATTGGTCAATGGTGGCCATTTTGTTTCACGGAGCAAATTTTCAAACAGATAACTGAGAGCCGCAGATTCATGGATCATGTGTACCAAGTTTCGTTTCAATCGGTTTAGCGGTTGAGGACAAGAAGATTTTCAAAGGTTTTTGGCTAAATCCTAGATGGCCGCCGGAGCTTTTGGCCAATCGGCTTCATTGGCCGCATCAGATCCCATGTGAAGTTTCATCGACATCGGTGTATCGGTGTTGACTGTAGCAGTTTTGGCGGCTTCCGATCTAGTGTGTGAACGAGCAAGTAGGATTTAAAGTTGTTCTCAACCCAGCCACCATCAAATCATGGAGAATCCGTTAACAGAAAGCAGTCAATTCGCAAATTTCGATGAGTTATATTTGAGAATTGCGGAAAAACTATTGACGCTAGTTGGAAACCGTTGGCATATTTCACAAACAACTGCTCCTCCACAATTTAATGTAACAAACTGCAATGCTGTACCTCCCGTAGTTCCAGAGTTATAGCCTGTACATGATGTGTTCCTTTTCTGACAAAATTCAAGATGGCGGCCAAACCACGTGACATAGGAGCACAATTTTTGCATATTTATGATCGCCATATCAGATAATATATATTTCGACACTTTTCCTGTCCAAATCCATTACTTGAAAATCCGACGATTTTGATTGGCCGATGGCGGCCATTTTGTTTTACGGAACACCTTTTCAAATAGATTTTTGCGAGATCCTGATCCATTGATTACGTGTACCAAGTTTGGTGTTGATTGCTCCATTGGTTTCAGAGGAGAAGAGTTTACAAGATTTTTCTGAAAACGAGGTAAATCCAAGATGGCCGCTGAACCCTGCAACCAATCACAACCAATTTTTAATATGCATTAGATCTCCACACGCCTAATAGGTGTGTGAAGTTTGGGCATGATTGTCCTAATGGTTGCCGAGACCCAGCGACTATCAAATCATGGGAGAATCCGTTAACAGAAAACACTCAATTCGCAAATATGGAGCGGTTACTTTTGGAAATTGCGGGAAAACTATTGAAGCTAGGTAAAAACGTTCGCATACTTCCGAAAGAGCTGCTCCTGCACAATATAATGCAATAAACTGTAATGCTGTACCTCCCGTAGTTCTAGAGTTATAGCCTCTGGAAGATGTGTTCCGTTTTTGACAAAATTCAAGATGGCGGCCAAACCACGTGACCTAGGAGCAAAAGTTTTGGCATATTCGTGATCGTTATATCAGATAACATATATTTGGACACTTTTCCCGTCCAAATCCGTTACTTGAAAATCCGACGATTTTGATTGGCCGATGGCGGCCATTTTGTTTTACGGAACAAGTTTTCAAATATAATTTGAGAGGCATTTATCTATTGATTACGTGTGCCAAGTTTCGTGTTAATTGCTACATTGGTTTCAGAGGAGAAGAGTTTACAAGATTTTTCTGAAAACGAGGTGAATCCAAGATGGCCGCTGGATCCTGCGACCAATCACAACCAATTTTCGATATGCACTAGACCTCAACATGCCTAACACGTGTGTGAAGTTTGGGCATGATTGTCCTAATGGTTGCCGAGGCCCAGCGACCATCAAATCATGGAGAATCCGTTAACAGAAAACACTCATATCGCAAATTTGGAGCGGTTACTTTTGAAAATTGCGGGAAAACTATTGAAGCTAGGTGAAAACGGTTGGCATATTTCCGAAAGAGCTGCTCCTGCACAATATAATGCAACAAACTGTAATGCTGTACCTCCCGTAGTTCTAGAGTTATAGCCTCTGGAAGATGTGTTCCGTTTTTGACAAAATTCAAGATGGCGGCCTAACCACGTGACCTAGGAGCAAAATTTTTGCATATTCGTGATCGTCATATCAGGTAACATATATTTCGAGGTAAATCCAAGATGGCCGCTGAACCCTGCAACCAATTTTCAATATGCAATAGATTTCCAAATGCTTAATACGTGTGTGAAGTTTGAACATGATTGGTCTGATGGTTGCTGAGAAATAGCACCCACAAAATCAGGGAGAATAAAAATAATCCGAACAATTATAAGAAGTCTTCCGACTAAAAGTCGGAAGCCTAATAAGAATAATCCGAACAATAATAAGAAGTCTTCCGACTAAAAGTCGGAAGTCTAATAATCCGAACAATAATAAGAAGTCTTCCGATTTTCATCGAAAGCCTTAACAAGGAAAAAATATCATCGATTAATTTTTCTCGAAGTAAATCACATTAACTTATTCATCAGCAATACAGGGGATTATAAAACATAGCAGAAAATCTCGCAGAAAAATTCGTAACAACTATCCGATAAATTACAGCAAGAACAACAAAAACACTTCGTGTTGCATACTTCCCCGCGAAAAGATGATTATGCCACACCTAGACTGATATTATAGACATCATACTACTGCACACGTCGGTACACACGTTATGATTTTATAATTTGTGATGAGCATATGCAATGAAGAATCCTGAATAACGTATCTACAATTCAGTAGTCTGATTGTATGTTGTTTTCCAACTGCTTTTACGCTTGGAAAAAACCTGCTTCCAGGTCATACATTGATATAAAGAACTGCTTGGGGCGCAGAAAAGTAAATACATACAACATAATCCCATATAAAATTGGTCTAAAGATATTGGCACGATAATACTCTCACTATTTCTCACTATCGCGACTTCTTCAATTCAGAGGAGAGGTCAGGCAAGTCAAAATCGACAGACCGCTGGCATAGTACGGATTGACTTTCCTAAAATGTATGTCTTGGAGATTGGGAGAAATCAGGCTAATTGTGGGTAGTTAGGTAGTCCGGTGGCTTAAGTCCAGATTTTCACTTTATCGTGACAGAGTGGAATAAATCACCAAATGTGGCACACGTGTTGTCAGAGGCACAGAGAACAATATCAGAAGGGGTGCCCCCAATTTCGAGGCCCAGGAGGCTATATGTGGCCCACTAGGGGCCCGGGGTCATTTTGAGCCTATGAATGGCAACATTTTTATCGCAACGATTTTTAATATATCATATATTCGCTACCCTCTAGGGTAGGAGTCTTAAAATTTCCGCATTAATAGTGTTGGCGAAGGTCTACCAAGAAATGTAAAAAATCCAAGATGGCTGCCACAATGAAGTCACAGCTACGTCAGAACCAAAAAATGGTCAATTTTTGACGAATTTTGGATTCGAAATTTCTAATTATTTTTTTTATCTTTTCTTCGTGTTAAGTATATAGTAAATATTATAACTGACTCAGATAGCACGGCAGCCCCTGACTGATCTTTGCCAAACTCGGTTAATTTGAACCAGATCTTTATTTGTGCAATGAATTCGTTGGGACTACCATACAATGCAGCCCAGGACTGGACAATGCATAGCTACCAAGTGAAATGTGTCACTCTATAATAGCGTTTGACTTCCATCTACCCATTTTTGAATATGTTATTCGGGATTCCTGTTGCTGAAGATGAAGTGGCGGCGCCAATGCGAAAACCATGGCTGATTAAAGATTCTGAGCTAAGAAATAGGCAGCTGTAACGGGCGCGCCTTCTAGAAACTGGAACAGAGGGCCCGTTCTCGGATGTGAAATATGTAACCGAAAACAAGCATGGATTGCTTGAACTTGACAATATCTAACATTATGATGTTATAAACAAATGAACTGGTTTATGGGATATGTTGTGTTTGAAGTTGCGGATAATAATGTTCATGCCTTGTAATGGGCCAGACTGATCGGAGAAAGAGACATCATTGTATAAAAGAACATTGACATTGATGCCTTGTTCTGAACGAACTGTCAATTCACTGACGCGTAAGAATGCATGAAATGCCACCAAGATCATTGCTCGTAAAAGAATGATATGGATACAATGTTGGGCATAGCATCCGGCTGATCGTGTAAGGTTGACATGCCCGTAAGTAGCTTTCTGGCAAGGAATAACTGAGCCGTTTACTGCAGCCACCTTGTGCACATAATTGATAGCCGATACGAATGTACAAGCTGTGGAGGGGGCATACTTGTGGAAATGGAAACGAGGAATACCTTAATGGTCCACTGACCAGTGTTATTGAGGGAATCTCTATATATTTGTCATGCGCGCACTTGTATACTTTCAAGGAAGATTCAGCAAGGCACGCCGTCAGAAGATCCCCGGCTGTCTGCTTCAAAGAGTCGGAAACATGTATTGGGTGCAGCGAGCGGTTGATCCAAGGCGCTTCCTGAAATTGTAACCGCGAGATAAGGTTAGATTATCCTGAAATATGTTTTCATCTGAACACAATGTTACATCAAAAGCTGGCAACCACTAAATGCCACACTAATTTCATCAGCAATGAAAGACAGTTTGTGGCCCCAAATGTCCACGGCAGACACGATGGGAACAACTCCTTGACCGTAATATGTAAGTGGGCAAGATGTATTGACCATTATTGGGCTATCCACGACGAACCGAAAACAGCCGCCAAACCCAAAGTACAAACAGCGTCGGAAAACTGTTTGATTTGGTTTGATCACATCAGAGGATACCCAATTTGGAGAAAGAAAAGTAATTTTACGTTGAAAGACTCCACGAATACAAGCCATATATTTATGTAGGCTCTAGCTTTATTCAAGCGTACATGATGGTGAACAAGTCTATCAGGCAGCGGAGAAATGCCCTGCCGGGCACCACGACTTTACAGGCAAAACTGAGCGAGCCAATGAGAGACTGCAGTTCCATAAAAGTTACCTGTTGCAGCGCGAGAATTTACCCAGCATGCCTTTCCGTTTAAGAATTTTGTTTTTTTTGGAAATGATGCTTGCATAGTTCTGGAGTCCAGTTGAATACCATGCGTAACCATAGTAGTTGATGGGTAGTAGGTCTTAGCATGTTTGATTGGAATGCCCAAATACTGGCACAAGTAAGTGAAAGTGTTAAGAGCTATAGAACAGTGGTTAGCGCCATTTGGACCGACGAGCATGAAGTCGCCCAGTATGTGGGTCACGCCTGATATGCCGAATTTTGTATCCATAACCGATTGCAGAGAACGACTTTAGCTTTCAAATATTTTAAAGGATGTAGAGCATCCCATCGAGAGGCACTGGTCATGAAAATACTTGCCGCCCCAGGTAAACCCCAATAAGGGGTAATTCGCTGGCTCGATAGGTATGATGCGGAAGGTATCCTCTCAATTGATTTTTGCCATCAAGCTTTTTGGGCCATGTATTTTAACTAGAGCAATCGCGATATCTACTGTTTCACATTCAACATATCCTGTTGAATCGCACCGTTAATAGACAAGGCAGATTTTCCAGGGTAAGATAAATCGTGTATCACCCTAAAGTATTAGAGGGAATTTGGTTTAATGTCACACTCAAGGTTATTTCACTCATATGGTGACCGCCAGTTTCAATGGTGGAGGAAGCCGGAATACCTGGAGAGAACCACCGCCGGCCCGTCGGCAAGTAACTGGTAAACTTTCACACATGTACCAGCGGGGCTCGAACCCGTTCCGGTTCAGCGGTGTGAGGCTAGCGATCACTAGCGATGCGCCTTAGCCCACTTGGCCACCGAGGGCCCCGAAAATATTCGGTTCCTTTTCGGGGACTAAGTCCAATGGAGAGCAAACCATACTGTCAAAAGGAGGAGTTGAGAAGGGATCAGCAACTTGACTAATTCAGCTTCTACGAGAGCAGGGTTTTTGCATAGCAGATGGAATATTACGCGAAACGTGAAACAAGTAAATCTGCCTCAGGGTAGTTTTTTAGCACCGTTTTTAGCCTGATCGGGTTTATCAGTGTTGGAAGAGTAACCCCCTTTGCCGCTGGATTTACACATGCTAATTTACATGTAAGGAGCAGGGAAGAATCCAATGGCAACATTTGACGATAACCTGAGGTTATTTGTACGATAACCTGAAATTTAATCCACGAGGATGGGGCGCTGGTGGCCATATTGGATATCTGTTGAAAAGAAAATAGCCAATAACCTTCATGCGTGCTTGATCGAGTCAATTATAACAGAGCTGCATGTACCGAAACCTCTCGATGAAGCCTTTATAAATATATATGATATATATTAGCATGTATACAACACACATACATGTGTATGGGATATTCATCGGGTTAAAAAGTTTCCAATGGTCATTATTATTTTCTTGCTGTGTCATTCCTGCTTGTAGAAAAGCAATTTGACGTACAAAGCTATTCAAGTTGTCAAATAGTCGCCAACAGGAGGCTACTGTATATATTATGGCGGCCATATTGGATTTATGCAAATTACGGGCCTTCCACCTCATGTAGAAATGGGCACATACTCTCCTTGTGCAAACCCAGGGTCTACATATGGAGCGTAACTGCTATATTACAATATATTTCGAAATACAAAACATGGAAGCGATATGGAGCTTTGCATCTTTTTGCTCTAAATTTTCCCAGATGGAAAGTAGAAATACTGGAGCGGTTGGGGCTTTTCATCTTCTCAACAGAACTCTATCTGAGGCTGAACTTGTCCAAAGTCACTCCAAACAACATGACGAACGATGGTCTATAAGTTAACATGGTAATTTTCCATCTCCAAAAGTATTTTTTTGACGAGTTTTACTTGATCTTGTGCAACCATATTTGGCAAAACAAATATCGGATGCATCTTTGACATGAATTGACAAGTTCCAGACTTCAGACCGTCTTTATTCAGGCAAATCATGTGGGATATATTTGCTGGGACAGAGGGTAGACACATGATCTATTCAGTTATCACATGACCTGATGATATTCCAACATGGCGTTCTTGGCATTCGAGAGACTATCTGCCACGGGAGTAGTAGTATAAGGGCATTTGACCTCGTATTGACCTTTGTGCAATTAAAGGTCAAGGCCGCTATAGTTCCGGCAAAGGTCATTGAGTGCACTTCCGGTTACGTGACCGGAAATGACCTATGGGGATGTATTCCTCCGCGGTGATGCAGTCCACCGCGGTGAAGCGGTCAGCGGTGATGCGGTCACGGGGAGAAGCCTCGGCGGACAGAAAGTAGTCCCGAGAGGTCCCCGACAATACCGCCAGCACTATGCCCAGCATAAATGGCAAGTGGGGAACCCTCAGTTTCTCCACATAGCCATACAGCGAGAGAAGGGAAACCGTATTGGCACGTAAAAAATACATGAATACATGGGAAGTAAGACTTATAGTAATAAAGATAACCTATAGGTGGTGTACGATGTTATTATGACGAGTCTAGCATCAGTGCGACTACAGGGTCGAGCGTGTCGTGTCCAGTATATCTCCGCAAAAAATAAACAAACAAAATGGCGGCGCTGCTGTGGGAATTCCCCTTTTGGCATCGACCGTGCTGCCATCTGGAGGCAAGGAAGACAACTCGGACTAGGCGACACCTCTGTGGGCCAAATTCCGGGTGATCTCCCCTGATTCGAACATTTGCATGTTAATCTATACGGGGAATGCATGTATGGGATAGGGGTGGTCATTTTTTTTTCTTGTGGATTTTACACGACGATATGGGTCGCGAAGCCATTGGTTGAAACTTGTTGAAATGTTTGCATTGCGCATGCGTGATACATGGACAAGCCCGTCGAATAGGTGTTGGGGTCTAGGTGAGCCCCTATTTGTCCGATTGGGTCGATTGAGGTATCAGTGTGAAGTACTTCTGGGTCATTCCGCGCATGCGCAATAAAAAGGGGCATGGGAATGGACGTTTTGGGGTCGAGGTGGGCCATTATTGGTCCGAATGGGTCGTGGGTGGTGTCAAAGTGAAGCGCTCCTACAGGGCGATCATGGCCTGGGTGGGTGCATGTTAAATTCGGATTGGGGTTGAACTTATAAAAAGCGGAACACGGACTTTACTCCTAAAATAGGGAAACCCTTTATCAACCAGGGCTAATATCGCTTCCAGGCGGATCGCGGCCTGCCGAGAGAGGCAGGGTGGGTTAGTGGGTGTATGTAAATTTAGGATTGGGTTTGAACATATAAAAAGCGGAACAAGGACTTTACCTCTGAAATAGGGAAAATCCTTATCAACCAGGTCTGGAAGGGGCTAATATGGCCTCCCGGCGGATTGGGGCCTGCCGAGAGAGGCAGGGTGGGTTAGTGGGTGTATGTAAATTTAGGATTGGGAAACAACATATAAAAAGCCTTAACACCCTAGCATAACGCCTTAACGGCATAATCTTAACGCCAAATCGTAACGCCCTAGCTTAGCAACTTGACACCATGATGTAGACCGATGAAAGGACAACAACAGCAAGGATGACAGATGAGAGAACAACAACAAAACCCTGTGAGTGAGTGAGTGAGTAAGTGAGTGAGTGTGAGCGAGTGAGTCAGGCGTGTCCAACGCCTGTCTTAACGCATGGACGCACTAATGATGGTGTGTGAGTGAGTGGTCATGTAAGGTCGTTTGTACACCATTAGCCTCAATCTGTGTCCACCCTCTGACCGGGTACCATGTCGAGTACCTGTACGTTCTGTCAGAAGACACTCTCTCGTCGCCACATATGCTCAGACATATTCGCCTAATGCATAGACAAGAGACACCACCGAGTCCCGCTATAGGTCCACCAAGTGGAGTAGAGCATCCCTATACGATGACGGTGAGCGCCCCTACGGGATACGGAAAGACGTCCTGGGTGATGAAGTTCTTGGAATAAGGTGTAGCAACCCCAGCTCCGACACGCGTTGTATGGCGTTATAGCCAATAGCAGCCCGCGTAGGAGAATACGCGATTCCTCACGATATCGATCAAGCGTATTTCTTCGACCTCGAGCAGACCAACGTGGTGGTGCTAGATGACCTGCGGCCAAGGACAATTCGAAAATCGCGGACCTATTCACCAAAGTGTTGTGGGGGGCCTAATCGTGTATTTGCGCCTAATCGTGTCAGCGCCAAATCGTGTTAAAAAATTGCGCCTAATAACGTGTTGCGCCTAATCGTGTAGGAAATTTGCGTTTAATGGTGGAACTGCACCTAATCGTGTACGGAATTTGCGCCTATTTGTGTAAATGCGCCTAATCGTGTAGAAAAATTGCTCCTAATTGTGGAACTGCGCCTATTCGTGTAGGAGATTTGCTCCTAATTGTGGAAATGCGCCTATTCGTGTGAGAAATATGCGTCTAATCGTGGAAACGCGCTTATTCGTGGAAATCATTTTGCGCCTAATTATGCGTTGCGCCTAATCGTGTAGAAAATTTGCGTCTAACTGTGAAAATGCGCCTAATTGTGCATAGAGGCTGCGCCTAAACATGCACAACGTGAAGACATAACTAATATGTAAAGGACGGATAAGGTCAACTTGACCTACTTTCGACATTTTTGTGGAGGTCACGGGGAGATCACGTGATTAAGAGGTCAAGGTCACTATAGTTCCGGCACTTCCGGTCACGTGATCTTCCTCCGCGGTTATGCGGTTTGGCGGTGATGCGGTCGCGGGAAAAAGTCTCCGCGGACAGAAAGTAGTCCCAAATACGGAATTGCCGGGGAAATTCTCCGGCAATGTTCGCCAATCTTCGGGACATTTTCGGGGCGAGAGGGGCCCCTAGTGGATCGATTGGGTCGAGGGAGGTGTCAAAGTGAAGCGCTCGTCCAGGACGATCAGGTCATGGGTGGGTTCATGTAATAAACTGAGGAATTGTCCCGAAAATATAAAAAGCGGAACCCGGACTTTACCCCTAAAATAGCGGAAAACTCCGATCAACCAGGTCCAAAAGGCTAATATCAGCTTATCGGGCCTGCCTATCAAGTCATAGGTGGGTGTATGTAAAATAAGGATTTGTCTCCGAAAATAAAGAATGCGGAACACGGAATTTACCTCAACAATAGGACAATGATTCGAACATTTGCATCTATAGAGAAAAATGCCTGTATGGGGTATGGGCGCGGTCATTTTTGTGTGTGAATTTTACTCTTTGTTTCCTTCGTCTCACCATGTTAAACACGATGGGACGGGTCTCGGAGCTAAGCAGTGACATTTTTGAAAAAGTCCCGGTACCGGGTAGGTCTGTATATAGGCCCATACTGATTCAGTGGATAGGTCCATACTGGGAAGTTTACCCATTGCGATATGGGTTGTGGGATCTTGTTTTTCACGTCTCACCACGTAGAACACGATGGGCGCGGGGTCCCGAAGCTAAGCGATGAAATTTTTCGAAAAGTTCGCCAAGGTCTGGATAGGCCCATAGGCCTACTGGTTCAGTGGATAGGTCCATACTAGGCAATTCACACAAGTTCATTGCGATATGGATTGTGGGATCTTGTTTTTCACGTCTCACCTCGTAGAACACGATGAGCGGGGTCCCAAAGCTAAGCGGGGACACTTTTTGAAAGAGTCACTGCGCGCATGCGTAGTGGGTAAATAGTGCTTTGTGGAAGTTTTGGGCTCTAGATGAGCCCCTAGTGGTCCGATGGTGTCGTATGAGGTCTTATTTTGAAGCTCTAGTGGAGGAGCATCCGACTGGACTAATGCATCGTCCGTTTTCATTATTCTGGTCATAGTATAGAAAGCCGACATTCTGGGGTGTACGTGGGAGTGTGTTTGGGGTAGAGATGGACCACTGTTGGTCCAAATGGGTAGTGGGAGGTGTGAAAGTGAAGCTTTTGTGGAGTAGAGTCAGAATGGTGTGTTTTTTATTGCAAGTCGATTCAATCTGCGCATGCGCAGTTGAGTGTAGTAAGTGAAGTGGTCATTTGTGGGGGCGTAGGGGTGTGTTTGGGGCGGAGAGAGACCATCCATGGTCCGAATGCGTCGTGTGGTGTGTCATTTTGTAGCTCGCGGGGTGTACTTGATGCATGTCCACGTCATCTGTGATGTCATTGGTAACGTCATCAGCGTCATTTTGGCGGGTGTACAGGAAGGTGTTTGGGGTAGAAATGGACCACCGTGGTTCGAATGCGTCGTGTGGGGTGTCATCAAAAGCTCTGATTTTCTAGATATTCATGAACGCCTGTCGTTACACCTTAACGCCCATGAAGTAGACCGGTGAGAGAACTACTGCAAGAACAAGGATGACCTGTCAATCATTTTATTATCCCCTCCAGTATTATCCCCTCCAGTCCAATCAGAGGCGGCCATTTGGCGCTGCGTCTGTCATATTCGATCTTGCCCGTTAGATGTAATCTCATTCGTCTTGCCCGGTAGATGTATTCTCGGCTGCTCTTGTCCAATCAGAAGTCGCCGTTTCAGAAAGTTCCATCTTCGGCCATGTTCGCTCTGGTCCGTTTGTTCTAATCGTCGTCGGGCAGGCCAGGATACTGTTGAGGCAACATATCCTCAAATATCCGCATTCTGAGTATCTATCAGTGCATGGGTGAATACATTCATCCGATGGGATGGTCGGGCAGCTTGGTAACGAAAAACGTGACATTGGTCACCCTCTCTACGACCCATTGGGTGTTGGAGCGTTGTTGTTTGGCCCATTCCAAGAAATCCAATTGGTCCACTTTGTCCAGCACGGGCTCTAGCGACGCCCTATCCGTCATGGTAAACGGTTGGTTAAATACCCGGATGTTACTGCTCGGGTAAAAGTATCGGACTTGGTCTGTCTCCTTATGCTGCAGCACATAACCAAACGCCAGATTCAACTTGAAGGCCGTAGTTTGATCGTTGAAGATGGCTTCCACGTACTTGAAGAGCCGAGACAGGTCCTCATACCGGAAATTGTAGGTATGGAGGCATCGTCGGATCATGAACCAATGGTCCCTGTTGATGTCACTTAATGGATGGGCGTCCGGTAAGAGATCACTGGGGGCATCCACTAGATCTTCCTGGAAATGCTCGATGTCGTCAGGCATATGTGGGACATTATCACCGGGGTCCGGCTCGATATCTAGGCCCTCCTCGACTGTAGACACAAGCAAACTGGACATGGGCTTGGTACTCGGCAAGTGTTGGGTGGGTGGTGTCTCCGTACGTTTCATCTCCCTAGGATCCTCTTCAGTGGGACTGACCTTCCCGGGATCCTCTTCAGCGGGAAGTGGTCCATGCCGTGGTGACGGACCATGAATCAAACGCTGATGCCGTCTTAACTGATTGAACCGTTTGAAGAGTTGACCACATGCATTACATTGTTCCGTCGCGCTCTCGTGGGGTGGGCGTTCGTGGCGCCTGATTAAATGACCGTGCCCGGGTTATAAAAGTATACCGTACGCCGTTGTGGATGGAGGACTCGTGCCGTCGCAAATCTTCTCGGTGAGTAAATGGCTTCGGGCAGGTCGAGCAAGAGAACATGTCGGCTGCGTGTCAGAAAATGCCTACCGCCACTTTTATAAGCCCGCAGCCCACAAGAACTCTCCTACGTTGTTCTTCCTGCCAATCAGCGCATCGCTGTCCTGTACACTCGGTTGCGAACACTCCTGTACACTCGGTTGTACACTAGCATTGTTTTATAGGATATAGGTCCTGTATATCTGTCTGTATTATACCATATATGCCCTCTATTATACCATATCTCTGCTGTATTATACCATATCGGTCCTGTATTTTACCATATCTGTCCAGTATTATACCGAATCTGTCATGTATTAGACAATATCTTCCCTGTTTTTAAGAAATAAATCTTGGCTTTCCATCCTCTATCTGCCCAGATAATGGACGGTAAAACGGAATTGGCTATTGTTCTTACACTATCCATGTACAGGTAATCTATCCATATGAACCCTGTCCATGTACATATACGAGGTAGTTTTTGGTCATTCTAAACCGGAAGTGACGTCACACACCCGGATCTAAAAACCCGGATGTAAGATGAAGTCCCGGGTGTAAAAACCAAAAGAACCCGGATGTAAAACATGGAAAAACCCGGATGGTAGATGAGTACCCGGTGTGGAAGGTCAGTACAAGCATTCCATACATGTAAGGACAAAGATCCCCACGATCGAGAGGTCCAGGTCACGTCGGTTCCAGTCACACCGACCACACTTGCGCAGAACCCATAATTGCGCAGAAAACCTGCGCGCACAGACCTGTGCACTTCCGGTTTTTCTTTTTGCGGATGCTAACTGAACCAAACCTTTGCCCCCTGCGCATGAGATACCGGATATTAACAATGGTGCGCAGGGGTCAAAGGTTTGGTTCAGTGCGCATGCGTAGAAAGAAAAATCGGAAGTGCGCAGGTCTGTGTGCGCAGGTGTTCTGCGCAAGTGTGGGTTATGCGCATGTGTGTGACTGGATCGGGCGTGATCTTGGACCTCTCGATCGTGGGGATCTTTGGCCTTAGACGTATGGAATGCATGTGCTGACCATCCACATCCGGGTACTAATCTACCGTCCGGGTAATATGGTTTTTAGATGCGGGACCTCGTCTTACTTCCGGGTTTTTACATCCGGGTGTGTGACGTCACTTTCGGTTTAGGATGACCAAAATCTACCTCGTACATGTACATGGACAGGGTAAATATGGATGGATTACCTGTACATGAACAGTGTAAAAACAATAGCCAATTCCGGTTTACCGTCCTCTATCTGAGCATTTATTTCTTAAATGCAGGGAAGATATTGTCTAATACAAGACAGTTAGGTATAATACAGAACATATATTGCTTAGTACAGGACATATGTGGTATAATACAGGACATATGTGGTATAATACATCACAAATATGGAATAATACAGGACAGATTTGATATAATGCAGGACAGATATTGTATAATACAGCACGGATATGGTATGACACAGGACAGATATTGTATAACACAGGACAGATAATGTATAAGACAGGACAGATATTGTGTAATACATAACAAATACTGTATAATACAGCACATATATGGTATAATACATGACAAATATTGTAAACACAGGACAGATATGGTACAATACAGAAATGATATGGTATAATACAGAACAAATTTGGTTTAATACAGGACAGATACTGTATAATACAGGACAGATTTGGTATAACGCAGTACAGATAAGGTATAATACAGCAAAGATATGGTATAATGCATGACAGATATGGTATAATAGAGGACAAATATTGTATAATACAGAACGTATATTGTATAGTACATGACATATATGGTACACTACAGGACATATGGTATAATACAACATAGATAAGGTATAATACAGCACAGATTTGGTATAATACTGGACATATTGTATAATACAGAACATATTGTATAATACAGCACAGATATGGTATAATACAGGACCGATATTGTATAACACATCACAGATATGGTATAATACAGCACATATATGACATAATACAGGACATGTACTGTATAATACAGGACAGATATTGAATAATACAGCACAGATATGGTATAATACAGGACAGGTATTGTATAATACAGCACAGATACGGTATAATGCAGCAAAGCTATGGTATAATGGAGAGCAAATATGGTATAATACAGGGTAGATATTGTATAATACAGGACATATATTGTATAACGAGTTCTTGTGGGCTGCGGGCTTATAAAAGTGGCGGTAGGTGGGAATGTTCAGGATTTTCCGATACGCAGCCGACATGTTCTCTTGTTCGACCTGGCCGAAGCCATTTACTCGCCCAGAAGATTTGCGACGGCACGAGTCCTCCATCCACAACGGCGCACGGTATAATTGTATAACCCGCGCACGGTCATTTAATCGGGAAGATGCTTTACGGCGCCACGAACGCCCACTCCACGAGGGCGCGACGGAACAATGTAATGCATGTGGTCAACTCTTCAAACGGTTCAATCAGTTAAGACGGCATCAGCGTTTGATTCATGGTCCGTCGCCACGGCATGGGCGACCACTTCCCACTGAAGAGGAGCTCGGGAAGGTCAGTCCCACTGAAGAGGATCCCAGGGAGATGAAACGTACGGAGACACCAAGCCCATATCCAGTTTGCTTGTGTCTACAGTCGAGGAGGGCCTAGATATCGAGCCGGACCCCGGTGATACTGTCCCACATACGCCTGGCCATATTTCCAGGAAGATTAGGGGATGCCCCCAGTGATCTCTTACCGGACGCCCATCCATTAAGTGACATCTACATGGACCATTGGTTCATGATCCGACGATGTTTCCATCGTCATCGCCCGCTACTAGACATCTACAATTTCCGGTATGAGGACCTGTCTCGGCTCTTCAAGTACGTGGAAGCGATCTTCAACGATCAAACTACGGCCTTCAAGTTGAATCTGGCGTTTGGTTATGTGCTGCAGCATAAGGAGACAGACCAAGTCCGATACTTTACCCGAGCAATAACATCCGGGTATTTGACCAACCGTTTACCTTCACTGATAGGGCGTCGCTAGAGCCCGTGCTGGACAAAGTGGACCAATTGAATTTCTTGGAATGGGCCAAACAACTACGCTCCAACACCCAATGGGTCGTAGAGAGGGTGACCAATGTCACGTTTTTCGTTACCAAGCTGACCGACCACCCCATCGGATGAATGTATTCACTCAGAATGCGCAAACAACTATTTGAGGATATGTTGCCTCAACGGTTTCCTGGCCTGCCCGACGACGATTAGAACAAACGGACCAGAGCGAACATGGCCGAAGATGGAACTTTCTGAAATGGCGACCCCTGATTGGACAAGAGCTGCCGAGAATAAATCTAACGGGCAAGAACGAATATGACAGATGCAGCGCCAAATGACCGCCTCTGATTGGACAAGAGGCTACTTGTATTGTAAACATACTCAACGCTGCTCCCCCAGCTTGGGTATGATAATAAAATGATTGACCTGTCATTGACATGTTGACCTCTTACCGGTCTACATCATGGGCGTTAAGGCGTAAAGACAAGCGTTGACGGGCGTCACCGCATTTCGATGTATTATTGTCAATTTCATAGACTATCTAGAAAATCTGAGGTTCAGGGCTAAATCACAAGGACATTGAAGCGTTAAGCTTGGCGATGGCAGGCGTTGATACAAGGTGACGCCTCACACGACGCATTCGGACCTACACACCCCAAAATGCCCCCTTTCGCTAATACTTCTACTGATGACCTCACCAATGACGTCACAGATGACGTGAACATGCCTCAAATGCTAGTCTACATACCGAGAGCTACAAAATGACACCCACACGACGCATTCGGACCAAGAATGGTCCCTCTCTAACCCAAACACCTTCTTTCACACCCCCAAGTTGCCCGCTTTCGCTACTACTTCCACTGATGACGTCACAGATGACGTGAACATGCCTCAAATCGTGGTCTACACACCGAGGGCTTCACTTTGACACACAACACGACGCATTCGGACCACGGATGGTCCCTCTCTACCCCAAATACCTTCCTTCAAACCCGCAAAATGCCTACTTTGGCTATTACTCCTGCTGATGACGTCACCAATGGCGTCACATATGACGTGGACATCCCTCAAGTCGTAGTCTACATCCCGAGGGCTAAAAGATGACGCCCCACACGGCGCATTCGGACCACGGATAGTCCATTTCTACCTCAAACACCTTCCTCTACTCCCGCCAAAAAGCTCGCTTTCGCTACTACTTATACTCATGACGTGGACATGCCTCAAGTCGGGGTCTACACCCCGCAAGCTACAAAATGACACACCACACGACGCATTCGGACCAAGGATGGTCCCTCTCCACCCCAAACACAGCCCCACGCAACGTCCAGAAGTAAATTTCCCAGTATGGGCCTATCCACTGAGCCAGTATGGGCCTATAATATAGACCTACCGGTACCTGGACTTTTCAAAAAAATTTCACCGCTTAACTTCGAGACCCCTCCCATCGTGCCCTACGTGGTGGGACGTGAAAAACAAGATCCCACAACCCATATCGCAATGTCCAGGAGTAAATTTCCCAGTATGGACCTATCCACTGAGCCAGTATGGGCCTACATACATACTTACCTGGTACCTGGACTTTTCAAAAAAAAAATCACCGCTTAACGTCGAGACCCCTCCCAGCGTTTTCTACGTAGTGAGTCGTGAAAAACAAGATCCCACAATCCATATCGCAATGAACATGTGATATCATATATCGCAATGCCCACTGAGCCAGTAGGCCTATGGGCCTACCCAGACCTTGGTAAACTTTTCGAAAATTTTCACCGCTTAGCTTCGGGACCCCGCTCATCGTGTTCTACGTGGTGAGACGTGAAAAACAAGATCCCACAACCCATATCGCAATGTACAAGAGTAAATTTCCCAATATGAACCTATCCACTGAGCCAGTATGGGCCTATATACAGACCTACCCGGTACCGGGACTTTTCGAAAAATTTCACCGCTTAGCTCCGAGACCCTTCCCATCGTGTTTTACGTGGTGAGACGAAGAAAACAAGACCCCACAATCCATAGTAAAATCCAAAAAAAATGACCCTATAGACGCAAATGTTCGAATCATTCTCCTATTGTTGAGGTAAGTGCCGTGTTCCGCATTTTATATTTTCGGAGACAAGTCCTCATTTTACATATACCTACCCATGATTTGATAGGCAGGCTCGATAAGCCGGAGACTGATATTAGCCCTTTTGGGCCGGGTTGATAGGAGTTTTCCCTTATTTTAGGGGTAAAGTCCGTGTTCCACTTTTTATATTTTCGGGACAAATCCTCAGATTCACCCATGACTTGATCACCCTGTACGAGCGCTGCACTTTGACACCTCACTCGACCCAATCGATCCGCTAGAGGCCCCTCTCGCCCCAAAAATGTCCCGAAGATTGGCGAAGAATGCCGGAGAATTTCCCCGGCTCAACGCGTATATGAGACTGCTTTCTGTCTGCGGAGACTTTTTCCCGCGACCGCATCACCGCGGAGGAATACATGCCCCAAAGGTTACGTGACCGGAAGTGCCGGAACGATAGTGATCTTGACCCCTTGGTCACGTGATCTCCCCGTGACCTCCCCAAAAATGACGAAAGTAGGTCAAGTTGACCTTATCCGTCCCTTACATATTACTTATGCCTTCACGTTGCGCACGTTTAAGCGCAGCCTCTATGGGTGCACTCCACACTAGGCCACGGTTTCGCACAAATGGCCCCTCCGTAATTTTATAATAAGGAAGGACGCCCGATTTTGACAGCATGGTAATTCTTCTTACCTTTCTACTTGCTGATATCTATAGTATCACCCTGCTGGACGTAACCATTTCTCCAAACGAGGATATAACAATTGCTTGTTGATCGCACTCACTCGCCACTACAGAGTTAATCGTGTCCGGAATTGAATATCTGGCGGGCCAAAATCCGCACTTTTTCGGGAAGCGAAAATCATGATTCCTTTATGGCGATAAAATTTTACAAAAAAATTAGGTCGACCCCCTGTTTTTTTCGCCATTTTAAATTGTTCTTTGGATGGGAAACACTTTAACATACATAAAAAGAAAATCATTTCGTACGTTTTCTCTGGGTTGCGGGTAGAATTTGACACATTTTCATATATTTTATGGAGTTTTTCAGAAAAGTTGAAGAAGGTTTAAGGAGGATTGTACGTATTTTCTATTCAGTTTCAATTGCTCACAAGTCTTCTGAAATAATGGCACGGGTGTGCCCATTTAGAAAATATATACTTTTACAGGGTTTTTGTTAAAGATTTTACATCAATTTGTGGCCGAAGATCCGAACCCATGCCTGTTTTTAGCCGCACATCATTTAGGTGTGGAATGCACCCTATACACAATTAGGCGCATTTCCACAGTTAGACGCAAATTTTCTACATAACGCATAATTGGCGCAAAATGATTTCCACGAATAAGCGCGTTTCCACGATTAGACGCATATTTCTCACACGAATAGGCGCATTTCCACAATTAGGAGCAAATCTCCTACACGAATAGGCGCAGTTCCACAATTAGGAGCATTTTTCTACACGATTAGGCGCAACGCAGAATTAGGCGCAAGATGGGTCAAATTATTAGGAGCAGTTACATGATTAAACGCAGCCTCCTTACACGATTAGGTGCATTAACACAAATAGGCGCAAATTCCGTACACGATTAAGCGCAGTTCCACCATTAAGCGCAAATTACACGATTAGGCGCAACACGTTATTAGGCGCAATTTTTTTACACGATTTGGCGCTGACACGATTAGGCGCATATACACGATTAGGCTGGGTCCCATCATCTGAATCTGTCCGTCGTCTGCTTGTCCTAGAATCTCTTTCCTCAAGGGAAGGCGTCCAGAGATATTGCCTTGAGTCAAGTTCGGCCACGACAGTATGATAGTCGCGATACTCAACAATGGCTTGACTAAGCGTCTCCAAGTCCGTTATCCGGGTCTTCGAATCATGCATATCACCGACGAAGAGGGATTCACACGATGGATGGGATACACACATTCATGAGGATTCACTCTCGTTGGATTCGAAATCATACCACTCCCGGTTCGGGAAATAGCTTTATTCCATTGAGACGGCAATATCTTCATCCCTCAGGTCCTCAAAAATGGTGGATGTGTTGTGGAAGACGCCAGGGGGACTTACTTTCAATGGTTTAATCACAATCTTCCGCTGACGGTGTAAGTGGTTCGATTGTTTGAACACCTGATGGCATTTGGTACAACTTTAAGACAGGATATACAGGTTCATGTCGGTGATGCAAGAGAAATGCCCAACAGACCCCTCCTGAAACAAATTCTACTTTATCGACGTGGCGTACCGCTCCGGAGATCGATGCACGAGTCGAAGATCGTCGTCGTTGTTGTCACCGTGTTGGTCCAATGTGTAGATGAAAATGTTAACCTTGAATGCAACGAAACAGACGTGGATGTCTCTCCGGCGTTTTAGGCAGGTGGAAAGGATGACGGGGCGCCGATGGGGTGACCGATCAATTGGGACACGAAATAGGTCACGTTGGTTTTCATCTACACCTGTCATTTGGTTTTGGGGCGTTTTGATGACGACCCCATTCCATGGGATCTAATCTATTTAATCGATCAACATAAGTTATTGAATTATTTTTTCGCATGATAAACTACAGTACCGGGTAGAAGAACATACACATATTTCGTATTTTGTGATGTGATGTTGAATTTAAATGAATAAATAACTGAAAGACAATTCTCCAAATTATGAACAACATGTAAGAATTTGCTCTTTACAGATGACCTGATGTCCACCGAAGTCACTTCACCTGAATTAAACTTTATTTAAATTGTCTGACAACTCACCTAAAATGATATGATGTGCTGAGGCTTGAATTTTATCGAGTGTCTCACTTTCAACCATGATTAATTGAGTTGTGGGCTGGTAACTACAGACAACATGTGCCTCTAATGATAATCAACGTGGAAGCGTTAGATTTTGAGCCGATATTATTGCCTTTAATCTCATAATATACAGAACAAAAGATTGGTTTCAGATTAACCCTCCTGACTGCCAATCCTTAAGATTATCACCGAAGATTAAGCGAATAGACTTCGGGTGATAAGGTATAATATAAAGCCATTGAATTGTGATAAATATGAACTTTGAACTATGAACTTTGAACTATATATAATAATATATAGAATGGGTCAATAGACATGGGAAAGCGCAAATTTCGCAAGTATCCAGTCGCCATATTTGATTCCGCCATTATGCTTTACGCTGAGGATAATGCTGATAGATTCCAAATGAGACCATATAATCCTTTTATTATGGACAAAGATGAACTGATACAGTTGTGATCACTTAAAAATCAAGACTAAGCCTTGTTTTGAGTAGTTAAGCTCCACGAGTTTTCAACCGTAGCTGGCCTGGCGATTTTCTCCCCTTTTCTTGAAAAATGTTCTTAATCTTTGGGCTAGCGGAGTGAATGTTCCAATAATATATCTTTGTGGACAAGTTTTTTCAGAAAATGTAAAAAGGCAAAGTGAGAACGATGGGAGTGCTCTTTCTGGGTAATGGACCTTCGTTTTTAATGTTGATTGAACGTTCGCGAGTCAACGCTAAAATGCCATGATGGTATCAACTATACATCTGCGTTCTTTCAATGTGCGCCACCTAAATATCTGACAGTATCGATATTGGCTTGCTAACGCTGACCATTTCTAACGGTATCGGTATTTTTCACGTTGTTTCAACGTTAGTGTACTATATGGTCACTGCACATGTGTATGAGTGTTTAAATCGTATTTCTCTGCTACTCACCACTGTGCAAAGTACGTCTATCGCCGTCTACCATTATATTGTTGCGCACATTGCAAATCCGAGAGAGAAGGCAATCCACCGGTGGCCGTCATAGCTCAGTGGGTGGAGAATCGGCGCGATAAGCCGAGATTGTGGGTTCGAATCCCGGCCAAAGACACGAAATGTAACTTTTGATGGCATTGTTTGTTACAAATGGGTACCCATGCTAAATTAGTTCTTTGTGTGCTAGGGTTCAAGGGTTTTGGACGTTAAAGGTCATTTCGGGGTCACTTTTGGGGTTAAATAAGGTCAAAATTGGTAAAAGTCGTTCCTAACTTAATTTTCATTGTGGTGTTTGTTACCAATGTCTATCCACGCTAAATTGGTTTTATGTGCTGTATGGTTTTAGCACAGGTATGGCTAGATCGTCAATTGAGGTCATTTTAGGGTCACTTTACGGGTCAAATGAGGTCAAAAATGCTGTTTTGTTTCATATATTTTGCGCTGTTTGTTATTTACTTTTGTATCCAGTATGGTTCAAGGTAGGGTGGATACTAAGACAACTTTGACAATTTGAGGTCAATATCAGGTCATTTCGAGGTCAAATAACATCCAAAGATGGTCAAAAGATGGGCCTTAACACATTTTTGTGTGAAATTTCTTGTAAAGACATGGGTATTTCTACGGGGTGATTTTTTCATATTAGTGTAGGGTAATTCAGTATTTTTTGTTTGTGAATTTTGGTAACATCCATTTTCTTATAGACTGGACCTTCCTGATCAATATATTTGTTGTTCCAAAGGTTTCTTTCGCGAGTTTGAAGTAGTTTGAATTAACCCTTTCTGGCCTGTGTGATAGAGATTTAGTGGCCTTTTAAACATTCACGGTATCACCAGAATGATAAAAAATCAAGAGCAAAGATTTTTCGTACTTTTGGAATATTATATTTGGCTAATTTTGAGCCTATTTCTGTAATTCTAGTGATTAACCATCATGCGTTAATTCAAAATGGCGCTCATGTGGGTTCATTCATAAATCGCCCTTTTTCAGATTATTCATATAATAGTCATTATTCTTAGCACATTGTGCAAATTAGTTAACATCAAGCCTAGTATCTTTCTACTATTTTGAATCTGTTTGCTTAATTCTCAGCTTAAAATATGATGTTTTAAATCAAAATGGCGGACAATTCGGTAATCTGAAAATCACATTTTTCATGTTGCTCGAGTAGTTCAAGGCATTATTCTTACCTCACTGCGCAAATTTATCAAAACCGAGGGATCCCTATGCATAGCCTTACATTTTATTCCCATTTTGCATCTATTTGCATATGCCAAAAATCAAGATTTGATGGTCAAATTCAAAATGGCGGCCAAATGGGGTCATCAGAAAATCACACTTTTGGCCGTTGCCCGTGTAGTTCAAGGCATTATTCTTAGATCATTATTCAAATTTAGCAAAACCGAGAGATTTCTAAGCATAGCCCAACATCGTATTCCCATTTTGAATCTATATACATATGCCACAGATCAAGATCTGATGATCAAATTCAAAATGGCGTCCATATAGGGTGGTCTGAAAATCACACTTTTTCCTGTTGCTCGTGTAATTCAAGGCATTATTCTTACCTCACTGAGCAAATTCATCAAAACCGAGGGATCTCTATGCATAGCCTAACATCCTATGTTCATTTTGAATCTATTTACATATATCTAAGATCAAGATTTGAAGGTCAAATTCGAAATGGCGGCCATGTGGGGCCATCTGAAAATCACACTTTTGGGCGTAGCTCGTATAATTCAAGGCATTATTCTTAGCTCATTATGCAAATTTATCAAAACTGTGGGATTTCCAGGCATAGCCCAACAACCTATGCTCTTTTTTGAATCCACTTACGTATCCCTAAGATCAAGATTTGATGATCAAATTCAAAATGGTGGCCATATTTCTTCATGTTGCTCGTTTACTTCAAGGCACAATTCTTCGCTAATTGTGCAAATTTATCAAAACAGAGGCCCATTTAACTTACGCCCATTTTGAATCTATTTGCATATCTCCAAGATCAAAATACGATGTTCAAATTCAATATGGCAGCTGAGTGGGGTTATCAGAATCTCCTGCTTTTCCATGTTTCTCGTGTATATCAAGGCGTTGTTCTTAGTTGATTGTGCAAATTTATCATAGCCAGATACCGTTTGCCCATTTTGAATCTATTTGCTCAGTCGTCAGGTTAAAAATGATAGTTAACTTCAAAATGACGACCAATTAGGAGTCATCCGGAAATTCTTCTTTTTTCATATTACTGTTAGAATATTTTTATTCTAGGTACAAACTTGTTTAAATTGAGCAAAATAGCGCCATAGCTTATTACATTATGCCTATTTTTATTTTGTTGGCATAATCTGAGAATACAATTATTAAATTCAAAATGGTGACCATGTGGGTTCATCTGAGACTCATATTCTCATTTTGCTCTTATAATCCAAGGTATTGTGATTATATGGAGCTGAAAGTAGCAATCTCTCAAAGCCAAGCCCCTTCTCCAAACAGATCGATCTGAGGGCCTAGTTTGGCTCTATTCGTACAATCATCAGCTAGAAAATAATCATCGACACACAAATATAATGGTTGCATAATGGTTATTATGCCTACCTTAAGCTCTACACTACATACAACTAATCCCGTCTGTCTACCCATTCGTAACAATTAGTATTATATATATATTAATTTATAACCGATTTGTATCCATTTCTGACCTCATTTACCAAAAAGTTACCCTAAAATAATCTTAATTTGAATAATTAACGTGTTATCTATGACTAATTTAAAACTTACACTATTCAATTTGGATACTCATTCGTAACAATTAGTACTGTGAATATTAATTGATAACCGATTTTCACCAATGACCTCATTTGACCCTAAAATGACCTTAATTCTAACAATTAACGTGTTATCGATGACTACATCCAACCCTACACTACATTCAAGTGATTCAACTGGAATACCCAATCGTAACAGTTAGTACTGTGCATATAACCGATTTTTACCAAATTTTGACCTTATTTGACCCAAAAGTGACCCTAAAATGACCTTAATTCTTTTAATAAACGTGTACAACTAATTCAGCTTGGATACTCATTGGTAACAAACAATGCGGTGGATGTTAATTTATAACCGATTTTTACCCATTTTTGACCTTATTTGACCCAAAGAGTGACCCCAAAATGACCTTAATAGACCAAAATCAGGGTGGTATCCCCTCCTACCTTGATCCCTATCACTCAACGAACTAAATTAGCATGGGTACCCATTTGTAACAAAAAATGCCATCGAAAGTTTTTAAAAGCGTTTTTGAGGTCTTTGGCCGGCCGATTATGACGACCGATTTATTCTTTCTCTCTCAAAAATCATTTCATGTGTTTCTATGCCCAGTGGCGGGCTATACGCCATACCAAATATCATCTCTTCATTCTATTGTATTCGGAACAAAAAGCATTATTAGATTTTCCTGTTTTGTTCATTCTTCACAAAACTTCATTTGACGAATGAAGATTTTGAACGCAGTGGGTACCTACTTGCTATACTTGACAGAATTTGAAGTCTGTTAACATAACCATTCACATGATAATTGCACAGAAAGTTCCTGTATAATCAGTATATGTTGAATGACTGACGAACTCCAAGTGCGGATGCCAAATTTAGCCTGTAGCTATTTTTGGCATGGTATATTCGAGATTTGGTTCATTTCCTCATCTCGGCTTTACCGATGTTTTGCTTCCCAGCATTCTGCGCTTCATTAACTGTTGGCACGTGAAGAAGGGAAATCAGCAACGTCCTGTTCGCTGAGGAGAACGGACCTTGTCCGTAGGGGAGTGGTTAATAATATATGGTGAACGGAAAAAGGCCGCGTGGAAGCAATATACGAGCAGACTTTTGTACGTTGTTAAAATCTATTTTGCTCCATGAACTAACTAGGTCATACATAACTTTACTATCTTGTTCATATACATAAACCGCGAGGTAAACTCTTGTCTCTTAGTGTGATTTATTCTGTGCCTTATATTCCTCTTCCTCGATTTGTCTCATTTGTGACACGGTTATGTTTTACTTTTATTCAAGGCGGGCCTTGTGTGGATCAACACACATTTCACAGAGGCTATGATAAGCAATACTGTGTTAAAAAACTTGATACATGAGTAGTACGAAGAAGGCCGATTCATTAGCAAAAATGAGAGTCAAAAATGAGGGTCGCGGCGTGACGTGGCGATGACGTCACGGATGACGTCACATCCGGTCACGTGATATTCGGTCACATTCGGGTCAAAGGCCACATCCGGGTCACTTCCTGTGACGTCACTCCCGGTGACGAGACGACCCAGCAAGAGTTATCTGCCCCTACATAAGACCACAGTGACTTCCAATGTTAATCTTCGGGGACCAGGGCTCGCAGCAGGGTGGTCATTTTTTTTCTTGTGGATTTTACATTGTCTTCTTTGTCTCGCGATTTTGCATTGCCTTCTTTGTCTCGCGATGTAGAACACGATGAGAGGGGTCTCGAGGCCAGAGGTTGAATTCGCTGAAAAGTTCAGGCAGGTCTGGGGTGAACATGTTAGGTCCATTCTGGCGCACTGGACAATGTTAGTTCCACTGGGAACCCCACTAATGGACATTTGCGGTATGGGGTGTGACCCCTTGTTTTTTTCTGTCTCGAGCTGTAGAACACGATGGAAGGAGTCTCAGGCCATGCGTTGAATTTTTTTCTCAAAAGTGCTGATGACGCATGCGCAGTAGGCAGGCAGATCGAGGTGGACGCTTTGGGGTCTAGGTGGACCCATACTTGACCGATTTGGTCGTGTGAGGTATCAGTTTGAAGTATTCGTTGGGGAGCGTCCAATTGAATGGGTGTGGGGTGGGAAAATCGTTTATCTCCGCATGCCCAGTAGAAAAAGGGTATTTGAATGGACGTTTTGGGGTCGAGATGGACCAATAATGGTCCGAATGGGCCGTGAGAGGTGTCATCATGAAGCTGTCGTGGGGGAGCATCCGATTGGACTAGTGCGTCATCCGTTTGCAACATTTTGCGCATGCGCAGACAGGGAATTATGGGAAAAGGGCACTGGAATGGATGTTTTGGAGTCGAGGTGGACCCATTGTGGTCGGATTGGATCGGAGAGGGTATCAGTTTGAAGCTCTCGTGGTGGAGTGTCCAACTGGACTGGTTTGGAGTAGAAGTAGCGCAATGGTGCGCATGCGCATCGAGGTGGGCCCATAGTGGGTGTACTGAATCGGGGAGGGTATCCATGTGAAGCGCTCCTCCAGGCTGATCAAGTCATGGGTTTTCACAGAAAACAAGTTATAGTCATAGAAATGAGAATACTGTTGTTGTTGTTGAGATAGTGTAGTCTCTCAATTTTGGGGAAGTAAAAGTCAAGGGAAGTAATCCAGTTTAGTAGTACAGAAAGCAGAAAGAAGGGGAGTTTCGGAAGTGCAACGGGGTGCGTTTGGAGGAGATAAGGGACTTTTTCCATCCGGCTACCTGAGGAAGTGAGTGAGTGAGTGAGTGAGTGAGGCGTGCCCAACGCCCGTCTAGTGAGTGAGTGAGTGAGTATCCTATAGCCCGTAGGGCATCGGGTACACCAGGGTGCGGGTGCATCACAGGTGACTACGCATGCGTGCGATGACGTCACTTCCGAGCTCCGAGCTCCAAGAGCTCTTATGCGCGCGATGACGTCACTTTCGGCGATGTCCAGTGATGACGTCACCGGCATCAAGGGTCAGGGGCCAATGGTCAAAATATTTGCGTGTGATTGGTTGACAATGCCTAAAGGCTTTACGATAGGGCGTGTATTTGCGTCTAATCGTATCAGAGCCAAATCGTGTAAACAAATTGCGCCCAATAACGTGTTGCGCCTAATCGTGTAGAAAATTTGCGCTTAATGGTGGAACTGCGCCTAATCGTTTACGAAATTTGCGCTTAATGGTGGAAATGAGCCTAATCGTGTACGGAATTTGCGACTATTTGTGTAAATGTGCCTAATCGTGTAAGGAGGCTGCGTTTAATCATGCAACTGCTCCAAATTATATGAACCATCTTGCGCCTAATTCCGCGTTGCGCCTAATCGCGTAGAAAAATTGCTCCAAATTGTGGAAATGTGCCTATTCGTGTAGGAGATTTTGCCTAATTGTAGAAATACGCATATTCGTGTAAGAAATATGCGTCTAATCGTGGAAACGCGCTTATTCGTGGAAATCATTTTGCGCTTAATTATGCGTTGCGCCTAATCCTGTAGAAAATTTGCGTCTAACTGTAGAAATGCGCCTAATCGTGTATATAGGTTGCGCCTAAACGTGTAGTATAGAGCAGGAATACGCATTTGAAGATTGGAACATCATGATGGGCGGCTAGAAATTAACTCAAAGCCACACAGTTATTTATTGAATTGCTGTGCCCACCCCGAATTCAAGTTTGTATTTATGAAAAGCTACTTAAACCTCAAGAACAGTTCACGGATATCGGATATAATCTGTTCTAAAATCATGCTCTGATTCATTTTTCATTTTCGGAGCTAATGCTGCAAAAGGACGTAAAAGCGTTGAAATGACCATGATGAAATGTTTCCGAAAACGGCCAATTTCAACCCATACAAAGTAATGAAAATGTAGATATGGGGAAGCGGATCTTCCCCTTGTGTGTGTTTAATTGAAAGCGTTGAAACGAGATGTCTGCCACTGTTTTTGTGATCCTTAGAGATCTTTCTCGCGAGAGTTGGGGTAAGGTGGTTGATATGCTCAATTTGGACTTTTCCAATTTTTTCCACCGACCGATGAAAATCCTGCACTTCAATTTTGAAAATTTGAATTCACTAATCAAAAGTCGAAACAGCCGACATTGCAAATGGTCATATCTCGCAGCACCATCTGTATATTAAAGGGAGACAACTCAAGTAGTAGGAAAATGTTAAATTGCCTGGGAGTTTTGTTGCGCTTGGGTGCGGGCACACCTGCGCAGTCGCGTTTTCCGGTCACGTGACTTCCGGAAGACGTCACTGCCGCCAAATTTTCTTTCGAGAAAATGTCACGGTGGCAGTGACGTCATACGGTGACGTCATCAGTGTGTGTGTGTACTGTACTGCACGCCGGTGGTGGTGGATTACACAAACTGATTGCGTCATCCTGGAAAAGTTTGAGGGAACTCCCCTCATGGGAGTGACGTCATCAGCCCGTATAATAAGCTGTCATGTCTTATAGCGCCACAATGTATGCTAAAGGGCGACAACTCGACATATATCCCATAGGACGACTATATCGCAGCACCATCTGTATACTAAGGTGAGACAACTCATCCTATAGCCAGCATTTGAAGCATTGAAGCGCCCGCCCTTTAAGCGTTGAATGGTTTTCGCCACCCGCACGTTTTCGCCGCTGGGCGTCGAAGGGTGTCTAGACGCCTCAACACCTCAGGTCCCTGAAACAGAGGAGGAAGAGTGGTCCTGAAGTGGACCTGAAGCGCCGAAGCGTTGAAGCGTTCAGACGCCTGGCGTCATTCGTGGTAGTTGTGTGCTGAACTGGTGTTCATAGCGCTGTAGCGATCTATTTTTAGACCGGGGAAAATCTTGCGATCTCATTGATCCAATCAAAAACCAATGAGAACAGCGGAGTGCCTCCTGTCCAAACCTGTCTGGTGGGGCTGAATGCGCATGCGCTGTCAGCGCATACTACTCTGGTGTCAATGCCTGGCTTCCATGCCCCTTAGTCCACTGGTTCCTCGTATCGCGCTCCACACCTTCCTATGCGACCCATATTGTGCTTTCTATACTACTCTGCCCGTAGGAGCAGTCGATCGATTTTACCCCAGGGCTCCCGTTTGGTGCAAATCCCATGTCGCTCACCACACTGGTTCTCCATGTACCGCATGCGCACTCAATCGTGCGCATGCGCGTCCAGCCCCACCAGACAGATTTGGACAGGAGGCATTCCGCTGTTCTCATTGTAGATTGGATCAATCAGATCGCTACAGCGCTATGAACACCAGTTCAGCACACAACTACCACGATTGACGCCAAGGGTCTGAACGCTTCAGTTCCACTCTTCCTCCTCTGTTTCAGGGACCTGAGGTGTTGAGGCGTCTAGACACCCTTCGACGCCCTGCGGCGAAAACGAATGAACGCTTCAAGAGCGGGTGGCGAAAACCATTCTCGGGCGCTTCAACGCTTCAAATGTTGGCTATATGATGAGTTGTCTCCCCTTAGTGTACAGGTGGTGCTGCGATACAGTCGACCTACGGGATATATGTCGAGTTGTCGCCCCTTAGCAAACATTATGGCGCAACAAGACATGACAGCTTATTATACGGGATGATTACGTTCCCTCAAACTTTTCCAGGATGACGCTATCAGTTTGTGTAATCCACCACCACCGGCGTGCAGTCACGTACACACACATACTGATGACGTCACCGTATGACGTCACTGCCACCGTGACCCCTGGCTCACTTCTCGGAAGAAAATTTGGCGGCAGTGACGTCTTCCGGAAGTCACGTGACAGGAAGTCGCGACTGCGCAGGCGCGCCCACACCCAAAACCCCCAAAACTCCTAGGCAATTTAACATTTTCCTACTACTTGAGTTGTCTCCCTTTAATATACAGATGATGCTGGGAGATATGACGGCTCTTGTGCGGGTCACCATTTGCAATGTTGGCTGTTTCGACTTTTGATTAGGGAATTCAAATTTTCAAAATTGAAGTGCAGGATTTTCATCGGTCGGTGGAAAAAATTGGAAAAGTTCAAGTTGAGCATATCAAATAGCTTACCCCAACTCTCGCGAGAACTATCTCTAAGGATCACAAAAACAGTGGCGGACATCTCGTTTCAACGCTTTCACTTATACACACACAAGGGGAAGATCCGCTTTCCCATATTTACGTTTCCATTACTTTGTATGGGCTGGAATTGACCGATTTCGGAAACATTTCATCATGGTCATTTCAACGCTTTTACGTCCTTTTGCAGCATTAGCTCCGAAAATGAATAATGAATCAGAGCATGGTTTTAGAACAGATTATATCCGATATCCGTGAACTGTTCTTGAGGTTTAGTAGCTTTTCACAAATACAATTGAAAAAACTTAAATTCGGGGTGGGCACAGCAATTCAATAAATGACTTGGAGTTATATTCTAGCCGCCCATCACGATGTTCCAGTCTTCAAATCCGTATTCCTGCTCTATATTAGGTCGTTTTCATGACTATACTTTTAGGCGCAGCCTCTATACACGATTAGGCGCATTTCCACAGTTAAACGCAAATTTTCTCACGACTAGGCGCAACGCATAATTAGGCGCAAAATAATTTCAACGAATAAGCGCGATTGCACGATTAGACGCATATTTCTTACACGAATAGGCGCATTTCCACAATTTGGAGCAAATCTCCTACACGAATAGGTGTATTTCCACAATTAGGATCAATTTTTCTACACGATTAGGCGCAACGCTGAATTAGGCGCAACATATGGTTCATATAATTAGGCAGTTGCGTGATCAAACGCAGCCTCCTTACACGATTAGGCGCGTTTACACAAATAGGCACAAATTCCGTACACGATTAGGCGCATTTCCACCATTAAGCGCAGATTTCGTACACGATTAGGCGCAGTTCCACCATTAAGCGCAAATTTTCTACACGATTAGGCGCAACACGTTATTAGGCGCACTTTGTTTACACGATTTGGCGCCGACACGATTAGGCGCAAATACACGATTAGGCCCCCAACAGGGCGTTAAGACGTTAAGTTAAGGCGTTAAGGCGTTGAGATAGGGCGTTAAGGGGTTGAAACGGCCGTTAAGGCGTAAAGATAGGCGTCAAGCCGTTGAGATGGGCGTTAAGGCGTAACGACGATCGTTGTGACGGGCTTCGCTACATTTCGATGAATTAGTGGCAATTCCATGGGATATCTAGAAAATCAGAGCTTCTGAGCTCCGTTGGCGGGCGTTGCTGTCCATATAAGCAAGCGTATCCTAAAGACGAGCAAAGTCTACGTTCCATTCAGCATACACTGTTCCGCGATGTTCACGTGTACGACTTGCTCGAAGTCCTTCCATCGCATGGACAGTTTACGTCGACACTCACGTGCACGCCATGAAGTACCCACGCATACATGTGTAGAGTGTAATATAGTTTTTAATGTTTCAGGACAAGCTGCCGCAACGGTATCCTGAACTGCCTGGCGACGCTAAAGCCAAAAGCTACCCTGGCCGAAGATTTAACTTTCTCAAACGACGGATTCTGATTGGACAAGAGCATACTTGAATGGTAGACATACCCAACGCGGCTCCCTCAGCGTGGGTATGATGCGCAAATATGATAAACTGATTGACCTGTAATCCTTGTTGTTGTTGTTCTTCTTCTCTCATATATCTACATCATGGCGATAAGACACAAGCGATGGACACAGACTGAGGCTAATGATGTACAAACGACCTTATATGAGTACTCACTCACTCTCTCACTCACTCTCACTAACTCGCTCGCTCGCTCGCTCACTCATTCATTCATTCATTCACTCAGTCACTCACTCACTCACTCACACTCACTCACTCACTCACTCACTCGCTCGCTCACTAGACGGACGTTGGGAACGCCTCACTCACTCACTCACTCACTCACTCACTCACTCACTCACTCACTCACTCATCACTCACTCACTCACTCACTCACACTCACACTCTCACTCACTCACTAACTCACTCACTCACTCAATCACACTCACTCACTCACTCACTCACTCACTCACTCACTAAGGGGGCGTTGGGCACGCCTCACGGGCGTTGGTCGCGACCCTGGCCGAAGATTTAACTTTCTCAAACGACGGATTCTGATTGGACAAGAGCATACTTGAATTTTAGACATATCCAACGCGGCTCCCTCAGCGTGGTTATGATATACTGGAGGGGATGATAAATTAATTGACCTGTAATCCTTGTTGTTGTTGTTCTTCTTCTCTCATATATCTACATCATGGCGATAAGACACAAGCGATGGACACAGACTGAGCCTAATGATGTACAAACGACCTTATATGAGCACTCACTCACTCTCTCACTCACTCTCACTAACTCACTCACTCGCTCGCTCACTCATTCATTCACTCAGTCAGTCACTCACTCACACTCACTCATCACTCACTCACTCACTCACACTCACACTCTCACTCACTCACTCACTAACTCACTCACTCACTCACTCACTCAATCACACTCGCTCACTCACTCACTCACTCACTCACTCACTCACTTACTCACTCACTCACTCACTCACTCACTAAAGGGGCGTTGGGCACGCCTCACGGGCGTTGGTCGCGACCCTGGCCGAAGATTTAACTTTCTCAAACGACGGATTCTGATTGGACAAGAGCATACTTGAATTGTAGACATATCCAACGCGGCTCCCCTAGCGTGGTTATGATGTACTGGAGGGGATGATAAATTAATTGACCTGTAATCCTTGTTGTTGTTGTTCTTCTTCTCTCATATATCTACATCATGGCGATAAGATACAAGCGATGGACACAGACTGAGGCTAATGATGTACAAACGACCTTATATGAGCACTCACTCACTCTCTCACTCACTCTCACTAACTCGCTCGCTCGCTCGCTCGCTCACTCATTCATTCAGTCACTCACTCACTCACTCACTCACTCACTCACACTCACTCACTCACTCACTCGCTCGCTCACTAGACGGACGTTGGGAACGACTCACTCACTCACTCACTCACTCACTCACTCACTCACTCACTCACTCACTCACTCACTCACTCACTCACTCACTCACACTCACACTCACACTAACTCACTAACTCACTCACTCAATCAATCACACTCACTCACTCACTCACTCACTCACTCACTCACTTACTCACTTACTCACACACTCACTAAAGGGGCGTTGGGCACGCCTCACGGGCGTTGGTCGCGACCCTGGCCGAAGATTTAACTTTCTCAAACGACGGATTCTGATTGGACAAGAGCATACTTGAATTGTAGACATATCCAACGCGGCTCCCTCAGCGTGGTTATGATGTACTGGAGGGGATGATAAATTAATTGACCTGTAATCCTTGTTGTTGTTGTTCTTCTTCTCTCATATATCTACATCATGGCGATAAGACACAAGCGATGGACACAGACTGAGGCTAATGATGTACAAACGACCTTATATGAGCACACACTCACTCTCTCACTCACTCTCACTAACTCACTCACTCGCTCGCTCACTCATTCATTCACTCAGTCACTCACTCACCCACTCACACTCACTCACTCACTCACTCACTCACTCACTCACTCACTCACTCACTCACTCACTCCCGCACTCCCGCACTCACTCACTCACTCATTCACTCACGCACTCACGCACTCACTCACTCACTCACTCACTCACTCACTCACTCCTGACCACCCCTATCCCATACATGCATTCCCCGTAGGTTAACATTGGAAGTCACTGGGGACTTATGTAGGGGCAGATAACTCTTGCTGGACCGTCACGTCACCGGAAGTGACCCGGATGTGTCCCCTGACCCGGATGTGACCCGGATGTCACGTTACAAGCGTCTGGTCCGTCATTCATAATTCAGCCGTCGTCCATTAGAGAATATAAGCCAAAAGCCAAAAACCAAACTCACTCACTCTCTCACTCACTCTCACTAACTCACTCACTCGCTCGCTCACTCACACTCACTCACTCACTCGCTCGCTCGCTCACTCACTCGCTCGCTCGCTCACTCACTCACTCACTCACTCACTCACTCACTCACTCACACTCTCACTCACTCACTCACTCATCACTCACACACTCACTCACACTCACTCACTAACTCACTCACTCACTCAATCACACTCACTCACTCACTCACTCACTCACTAAAGGGGCGTTGAACACGCCTCACGGGCGTTGGTCGCGACGCTGGCCGAAGATTTAACTTTCTCAAACGACGGATTCTGATTGGACAAGAGCATACTTGAATTGTAGACATATCCAACGCGGCTCCCTCAGCGTGGTTATGATGTACTGGAGGGGATGATAAATTAATTGACCTGTAATCCTTGTTGTTGTTGTTCTTCTTCTCTCATCTATCTACATCATGGCGATAAGACACAAGCGATGGACACAGACTGAGGCTAATGATGTACAAACGACCTTATATGAGCACTCACTCACTCTCTCACTCACTCTCACTAACTCACTCACTCGCTCGCTCACTCACTCATTCACTCAGTCACTCACCCACTCACTCTCACTCACTCACTCACTCACTCACTCAGACACTCACTCACTCACTAGACGGGCGTTGGGCACGCCTCAATCACACCCTCACTCACTCATTCACTTATCACTCACTCACTCACTCACTCACTCACACTCACTCCCGCACTCACGCACTCACTCACTCACTCATTCACTAACGCACTCACTCACTCACTCACTCACTCACTAGACGGGCGTTGGGAACGAGTCACTCACTCACTCACTCACTCACTGGAAGTCACTGGGGACTTATGTAGGGGCAGATAACTCTTGCTGGGCCGTCACGTCACCGGAAGTGACCCGGATGTGACCTCTGACCCGGATGTGACCCAGATGTCACGTTACAAGCGTCTGGTCCGTCATTCATAATTCAGCCGTCGTCCATTAGAGAATATACCGTGCCCGAATGTGACGTCATCCGTGACGTCATCGCCACGACCCTCATTTTTGACCCTCAGTGTCCATTAGTGTAGGGCCAATTGTCGCAAAATATGCCCGAGTAGTTTTGGCGTGTAAATTGTTGGCACCATGTGAATTCTTATTTGGTATGATGTTGTGAGATAGAAAAAGTTTGGTGCCAGGTTTTCTTTGATCATTTAATGTCATTTTGAGCGTAACCAATTCCGGTATGTGCGTATTCGGGGGTGTCATGCAAATTGGGAGATGGTATTTCGGGAACCGTTCATATTTTTGTCATCCCTGGGGCTAGAGGGCTGAAACTTTGCATATTATATATTGGAATCAAGCTCTATCAGAAAATGTGTAATCTTTTCTGAAGATGGCCGTCAATTTGACGTCACGGTGACGTCATTTTCTCGAAAGTCATTTTTCGGACTATTTTCGATCCTTTTTTTTATGTTTTGAACTTTAATCTCGCAAAATTAATAAATATCATAAATAATTAATTAGTTTTGGCAAAATAAAGTACTTCTTTATTTTTTGTTCAAAAATTAACCGAAATAGCTAAATACGTGCCTTCCAGAAAACATGCCAATGCCAACTTCGTGTACTATACCGGTACCCTATGCAAATACTGTACGCTCAAAATGATCGAAAAGTCAATAAGTTTCAGCTCTCTGTATTCCTTTTTTGTCCCATTGCTATGACTAAAAGTTTGGGATGGAAACCAAGGGGGAGGGGGCACCAGCAGCCCAGACATTTTTGACATAGCAAGACGTCCAATTCAAAATGAAAATCATCAATCTGAAATGCTGTTTTCCTCTACAAAGCAGATTTATGAAAGATGGCGAAAAGAAAACCAACAGATTATAGACTATGTTTGAAATGTCAAACAGATGGTGATTTAATGGAGAAACCCGAGGCTGCTCCATACGAGCGTTTTTACGTCTCTGCTCGATTGGGATCAGGGGTATTGTTGTCGCCTCATGTGTCCGTCTGTCCAGGCGTCTGTCCGTCTGCCCTCTTTTCGTTATGACTCCATATATTTTGAACTACTGAAGGCAGGTCGACGAAACTTCTGTCCAATATAGCATGTAATATGTAGATGTGCCTATTGTATGTTTCATTGGTCAGGTCATCGTCTGCCTGTCCCCTTTTCTGTCAATCTGTATCATGGTTTAATTCCAACCGTATCTATTATGAGCCTTATTATGATAAGTTTCTAAAATCCAGTGGTGGTCAAATCACTTACATAATAATTTTTCTGTATTCAACAATCTTTCTTTCCACTCTATTTCCAAAATTTTCATGGAATGTTTGCCCTGATCTAAATAAATCTACGTATTACATCAAAACATGTTTCTGCAAGAGGTATGGACAGGGGAGATAACCACATGGAGAACTGAGCTGTAATGTGCTGGGAAATGTAGCGCAAGTTTACATCTCCAGTTTAAATCCCCACAACGCTTTCTGTTCCTGAATTGCCGTTAACCTATTACTCATTTGGCTAATTTCGCCTAATTTCTTACTAAGGGTCATCATTGGACCTTACAGATCTATGTTTACGGAATACAGAGGCTCTATTTCTGAAGGATACACTGAATATAGCCAATGTTTACTGGCTATATCTTCTGAATAAGTCTATGAAATAACATTAAGATGTATTAGGTGTGCATGAAATAAATCTATTCAACATGATAACAAAAGTAGATTGTAATTTATCAACAACAAAATGTGTCCTCGCCCGTAGTTAAGTGAAAGCTATATAACAGTTCAGCATTCTTTTTGAGATCTGCACAAAAGCCCCAGCGAACAAAAACTCCTCGGACAACCAACCAACATTTAGTTTCAGGCCAGGCCAATAACATCACAACTTTACAGATTTTTATTTCCCCAGTACGTAGTAGGGGGTATACTGGATTCCGCTTGTCCGTTCTTGTGTCCCTCCATCCATCTCTTCTTCCATCTGAAATTCATTTTCGGGCAATAACTTGAGAACCACCCATCGGAATCTTCTCAAATTTGGTATGCATTTACCATGCCATGATAAGTGACTTGGGACTGCGTTTCACCCACATGTTATGAAATAACATTAAGATGTATTAGGTGTGCATGAAATAAATCTATTCAACATGATAACAAAAGTAGATTGTAATTTATCAACAACAAAATGTGTCCTCGCCCGTAGTTAAGTGAAAGCTATTCCATGAGAAAATATGAACAATATGCGAACAGTTCAGCATTCTTTTTGAGATCTGCACAAAAGCCCCAGCGAACAAAAACTAAAGTGAAAGCTATTCCATGAGAAAATATGAACAATATGCGAACAGTTCAGCATTCTTGAAATGCGCTACAGGTGGCACCACATGGTGGCAAAAGTTTAATTTGATTGCCGGGCAATCACTTGAGAAACGCTCATCGATTTCTTCTCAAATTTGGTATGTATATATCATGCCATGAACTGTGGCTTGGGATAATGTTCCGCCCACTTACACACAGGGGGGTGGCGCCACTTGGTGGCAAAATCTGAAATTCGTTTCCGAGCAATAGCTTGAGAAATGGTCATGGGATTCTTCTGGAATTTATTATGCATATACTATGCCAAGTCGCTTGGGATTGCGTTTCGCCCACTTGCACCTACAGGTGGCACAACCTGGTGGCAAATCTAAGTTTGGTTTCCAGGCAATAACTTGAGAACCACTCATCGGATTCTTCTCGAATTTGGTATGCATATACCATACCATGACATGTCACATGGGATTGAGTTTCGCCTACTTGTACCTAGAGGGGGTACTACCTGGTGGCACAATGTAAAATAAATTTCCAGGCAATAACTTTAGAACCACTCATCGGATAATTTGATATGCATAACCATGTCTAGAGATGTCGATTGTGATTGCGTTTTGTTGCCTTACGCAACGGCGCCATCTGGGGGCAAAATCCAAAATTTGTTGGCTGCCGGAATGCACTCCAAAGCGACACATGGGCGAAACATGATTACGGGGGTATCATATGCAAGCATGCTTGCAAACAAATATAATAAATAATCCCACCATTCGCATGCCAGCTATACTTCATAAGTCAAACAGCAACTGGAGTTGTTCCCAACTAAGCGATGTGGACACCTTGTCACAAGAATATCAAGGTTGATTAAGATAAATTTGTAGCTTCACAGGCACTGTCACATTTTTTGGCCACCTCATCAACCCTAAGAAAATTCTTCTTTTTTTACAATTTTGTTTTTACATTTCTTTCAAAGTTTTGCCAAAAATGATGTACTTGAACATTGAGTTGTTTGATGTTTTGTGCAGAAAGAACATTGTTGGTGTCATGTAAATTGTATTCGCCTACTGCATCAGTTTGCCAGAAAAGATGCATTTATTTGGGTCTGGACAAAAGAAGTTAAAAAGATAAAAAGACTCCCTCCCCCATTTTTTTCAACAAAAAAATGTGCCTGTGAAGCTAGATATTTTATTCAGCCTTTGGTTCAATCAGTGGTTCATACAAAAACGTTTGCAAATGCTATAACATCTTGGTGTGGATTGTTTGGGGCTGAGGGGTTGTAGCACATCTCGTGCTTCGTGTTTGAAATGTGTCTTCACTCGTGCTGAATATAAAATATTCGTTATACACGAACTGTGGTGTAATTTAGTCAATAAAGACATGTAGTTTAAGGGTATAATTGCAACCTAATGGAGGGCAGAAGTTAACTAATCATATATGTAGTCCTAAAACAAAATAATTGTATGGGCATAGGGAGTAAATGTGCAAAAAAAGTTGGGGCAAGGCAAAAAACGCTAGTTTCAGGTACACTCCCCAGGAACGTCATTTTGAATTTACCCACAATGCCCTTCTTCTAACAATATGTAAATAGATTGAAAATGATGGCATTATAATAAGGAAGATATTCAGAAATTTTGGATTCTTGAAATCGATTAGCTCTGAAGATATAGGTAAAATTCTACCTTGAGCTTATTCTGCAAGCAAGGCCCACCCAGGCCAAAAAGAGATAGCAAAAATTCCCTGGAAGCCAATGAAAGAAAACCTGGCACCAATGATTTTCGCAATTCGCAAGGTCCAACCTATCATAAAGTGTAAAGTTACAACAATTTACGAACCAAAACTACTCGGCGACAATTGGCCCCACACTAATAGCAGTAATTTGACCTAAGAAAAGTTATAACATCGAGAAATCTCAAAAAGAATAATGAGGAATGGCACTTGCGGGCCACCATCCAAATTTGATCGTCTTTTACTCGGTTGGAAAAAGTGAAAAAATCAATAAAAATACTATCAGGTACTGTTGAAATTGTTCTTTCATTTGCAGAAAACTTTTTCCAAGAGTTTGCTATCCCTTTTAAGAATGATATCAGAAAAAAACGAATATACGTCACGTTTCTCGCAAAAATGAAATGCTTATTCGGGTGATAATTCCACAGGAGTAAACATTTTAACACCCGAAATATAGTCAGTACCGTCTGAAGATAGAAGATTGCATAGAACTATTTCAATCATGCTATTTGTTATATTTTAGATCCATCAGTCGTAACCAAACTAAAGTTTAACCAACTTTATCATTTTTATGTTCGTAAAGGTTCGCATAAAGAGAGGTGTTTCCTGGTACAGCAGTTTAGTGCGGCATGAAAAATGGAGACGAGCCATGTGGGCGGCAAAGCCAGGATTTCCCTTAATGTGTTGGGAGATATCTATCCCCTCCAGGAATCTATAACTGTTTGAACTTAAGTGAGTAGTAGAGAAAGGACCGATTTATTAGCATAAAATGTGGAGGGCCATGTTGTAGGTATAGGGGAAATGAGGGGAGAATGAGGGTGTAATGTTAAAGGTATAGGGGGAATCCAGAGGGGAATGAGGGATGAAATGAGAGTGCATGACTTCATGGATGACGTTGCATCCATGCAGTCAGGTAGCCCATGCATAGCAATACATGGGTGCACTCGTACCATTATTTCAGGAAACAAGTGAACTATTGAAATTGAAAAGGAAAAACACGCAATCCTCCATGAACCGCCTTCAAATTGTCTGAAAAACTCCATAAAATGTGGCGATTTCGACCCACCATCCAGGGAAAATGTACGAAATGATTTTCTTTTTATGCATGTGAAAGTGTTGCCTGCCCAACGAGCATTTTAAAATGGATAGAAAGAAAGCGAGATAACTGCTGTAACGGGTTCAACCCTATTTTTAATACAGTATTAAACTGACTTATATGGCGGAAAATGAATGTATGTCATGAGGCTATTATGGTTTAAACAATATATTTATTTCATAGAAGAAATGGGGATTGGCGAACAGGCAACGCCTATCATAACGCCTCTCCATGAGGCTATTATGGCTTCATGTCTCAAAAACTCTGGTTAGCCCTTCATTTGATGGACCGAAAAAGTAGTTTTCCATCATTATATAATTTGTTATAGTGGTCGTAGATTTGACGATATTAAAAGGTCTACGTATTCATTTTTTTATTGAGGATACCTGTTGAGCCATTTACCTTCAAACTTTGGAACTGAATACAATTTGTGAATAAACAGTCCAGATATGTTTTGCAATTCAACAATTCCAATTCAACAATTCCACGTGGTCTGCTATAAAAATCATATATGCCTAATATATCTTGACTGTTGACCT
The DNA here is from genome assembly GCA_036873755.1 of Hanleya hanleyi. Taxonomy (NCBI): domain Eukaryota; kingdom Metazoa; phylum Mollusca; class Polyplacophora; order Lepidopleurida; family Hanleyidae; genus Hanleya; species Hanleya hanleyi. The sequence goes on along the minus strand of JAVTVY010039631.1, from coordinate 133,807 downwards.
TAATCCTACCTGGTATAGACTTTTTTGGCCGCTTTGATGACGTCACACTGAGGTCAGTTTTCTGTCAGAATGTTTTATTTACGTGTTTTCTTCACAAACACTGCATGATAAATTAGTAATGATCAATCTAAATGGAAATAAAATAGTTTTTGCACACATACCTCCCAGAAAAAAAGACATGAATTTTGAAGAAAAAATTACGAAAAGATCACTTTATTGGTACCACATACACCCCCATTCTAAATTTACCCATCATATTTTCATCCGAGGGTTATGCAAATAGACTCAAAATGACCCCAATATGATAAACTACAAAGTCAGGGAGTATCAGCTCTCAATTATTGTGTTGTTCCGGAGGGAGTAGAAAGTTGAGAGAGTACAAAAGTCATCCGTAATATAAGGGGAAAGCTAGATGGAATCCACAGAATTCGTGTATGAAATCTATAAAGATATCACACGGTTTTTCACTTGAACAGTCGAATTCACCCAAATCTGTTGCTGCTATACTTCTGCATATTTTGGTATAAAGTTGGGTAAAAATTGAGAAAGATACAATGATGATATGAGTTTGTATGCTCTGCCGTTTGCACAAGGTGGTAGTATTGTGGGGTGGAGAGAAAATGCGGGGTCACGTCACGTCCGGTGGGAGGACAAAGATCAAAAGTCACTTCTTGCTCAAAGGTCACTTCCGGTGGGAGGACGCTTCCAGTGATGTGACTGGATGGATGTAAAATAGCATTCTCCTGGAAAACTGCGAAAAACGGTTTTCACACCAAAAAAATGCGCAAAACGCTCGTCAAATTATGGACCGTACGTGGTCCTAAGGGGCGGAACAAGGAATCCCCCAACCCCCGATAAAAAAAACAGGCTCCATCAGCCACGCTTGCAAAGTTTCAAAATACGTAACTCTACGGCTGTAATACAATCACTATTCTGATTGGTTAGTCCAGTAAGAGAACAATAAAAAAACGGATCGCATATCAATCATTTTATTATCCGCAATTTTACAGCATACACAAGCGGGGCAGGCGCATTGGGTATGTGTATTGTGTGTCTCATTTGAGCAGTCATTCATGTTCAAACCATCAAAGGCTGGTATGTCAGATTGGTGATGAAATACGTGACGTCGGTGACTCTCTCTGCCATCCATTGTGTGTTGGAATGTTGTTTCGTGACTCATACCAACGGAACCCAAGTATCTATCTGACCCACAGGCGTCTCCAGCGATGCACGGTTGGTGATAGTGAAGGGGCCGAACACCCGTATGTTGAACCTCGAGCAGTAATACCGGTTGCTCTGCCTCACCATTACATGTATCTTATATATCTCAACATTTCTTTATGGCGCAGACTACACTCGAAGGAGAGATTCAAGTAAAATGCGCTGGTTTGATCTACGAATATGGCTTCCATATATCTGAAGAGTGGGCGATCTTGTCCATGCGGAAATTTTAGATATCTAGTATTGCACGATGACGATCGGATGACAGTCGGATCGTAGACTAATGACACATGTATATGTCAGTTCTGTGGAAGATGACCGGGCATGTCTATGGAATCATCCACGAAATACACATCATCGCTACCGTGGTATCCTGTTCAAACAGGTTGGACGGCTCGACCGCATTTTTCGCATGCCTCCGTCAGTGGTGCATGAAATGCACCTTCATGGCGGCGTAAATGCTCTAGGCCTTGAAACGTTTCCCAGCAGACCGTACAGGTATACCCGGTACTCGAATCCTGGATCAGGTATACTGGACAAGTGTTTGTTATCCCTTACTCTATGGGCTCTCACAACATCCCCGTGGGACAGGATGACGTATGCTTTGATTATCGCTGCAACTGAATCAGATATTTGAGGTAATGTCCGCATGCGTCGCATTCCTTCGTTACCGATGGCTCATGACGTAACCGCTCATGGCGCTGTAATACATCCAGCAGCTTCGAGTTATTTTCACAGATAGTACATCCTGTTCAAACTGGTTTAAACCAGTTTAACCCACTTTTTGCCCCATGACAACACTGAGTAGGCAATGAAGGTAGTCGGAAGGGCTCCGTTAGAGGGACGGAAGAGATTAACCATCATGGGCTCCTCAACTCGGCGACCGACATCCATGGGGTCTGAAGAGTCACAAGGGTGGCGAGCGTGATCTATGGATTATCCGATGATGGCGGCTCATTTGACTAGGATGTTAAAAGATTATACCACACTTTACCCATGAATGCGTGACTTTTTCATGAAGTGGACATGTGTGACGACGTAAAATGTCTAGGTGATGACATGGCCTTGAGCAGGCCGTACAAGTGAACAACGTGGTAGAATGTTTTATGAAATGAGCCAGCACGCTCACTTTTACAGCGCTGGCCGCCCAACTATTTAGTACAACCTGTTCAAACCGGTTTGTCATGTGTACGCCCTGACGCCGAACATGGCTTGCGCGTTGAAATGATCTTAGACGAGCACATCATGGGCCTGGGGGTACTCGACAAACATCCAACAGATGTTGCAGGGTCGGTCGTCGACTGTTTGTAAGTCTCGGTGATGCAGGTCTTTTATCCCCTACGACTCTGTGTGGTGTAGAGACCAAAAAAACACATGAGAACAACCACATGAGAAACATGGCTTGCACGTTGAAATGGTCTTAGATAAAGTCATACACGAGCACATCATGAGTCTAGGCCTAGGGTAGTCGACAAACATTCAGCATAAGAACAACCCTCGTTGTGGTTTGGAGGCAAAGAAAACTCCGGGTTGTTTGGCTCGGCGTTTGACGGCTTTTCGGATGGGGACACTGTTATACAGTGTGAAACGCATTCTGGATACATTCAACCCAGCCACTTGAGCAAAGAAGGGGCCACGGCGGACGTAGATATCCACAGATGGATGAGGTTGCTGTCCAGTTTGAATTTTCTCCAACCACTCCGAGACAGACGAATGGCAGTCTCCGATGATCCTTATTTGGAGAAAGATCTCGGAAGTCATGCTGAGAAAAGCTCGCACGAAATGCTCCGTCATCCTGAAGCGGACACAACGCTCTTGAGACACATACATGAACGGGTGGCCCGAACGTGAGATTTTATAGGGTCATGTACTTTGCACGTTGAGGGTCTATTCTGATTGGGGTAGAGTGCGCAGTCAGACATGGAGAGCTCCTTACTCTTAGTCTACGCCATGCTCATCCTATGGGCTAGTACATAGTTGCCAACGTAATCGCCTGTGACACAAACCACACTTATCACGCTTTGTTACATGCACCACTTGGATATCACCATGTAAACTCCCAGGAGCTATGTTTACTATGTAAACTCTCTGGAACATCTATACAGTGTTCTACAACATTACTATGTAAACTGATTTGAGGTACGTATGTCTTTGTAGGATAGATTTTTCTGGTAACAGTTGCTGACTGTTTCCAACTCTGTCGATTTGTCTATCGCTTGGTTCCTGAATAGACACGGATGAATTGGTTACTACTATCCGTATATGTGATTGTTTATGACTTGGTTTCTGACCAGATACGGCTGATTGTCGAGTTGGTTTCTGACCAGACACAGGATGACATGGTTTCTGACCAAGCACAGGATGACTTGGTTTCTGACCAGACAAAGGATGACATGGTTTCTGACCAAGCACAGGATGACTTGGTTCCTGACCAGACACAGGATGACTTGGTTTCTGACTAGACACAGGATGACTTGGTTCCTGGCTGGTTGTCGAGTTGAATTCGGATGACTTTCCGCTCTCTTAACATGGCAATATTTTATATTCCTGTCCCTAGATGGTTCAGCAGACCACTTTCTATTCAGTGTTCTGTCAAATTGACCCATTGAATGTCCAGAATGGCTGGCCTCATCTTTCTCACTGACTTCACGTAGATTTCGCACAGCTGATATTTTTGAGTATTCTAGTATACTCACCTGAGCACATATCAGTCCAGGCTCTCTGTGTTGTGTCCTCATTGGTCAATTTGTATACTTCTCTTTTTGTCATACTATTGTTTTCATACTATTGTTTTCACACTATATATAAATGTTCTGTATGCAACAGGTGCTCACACGATCCTGATGATGGCATAAATTATAGCCGAAATATAGTATCATATCACGTACCGCCATGACTTCAATCTTCGGAGTTACATTTATCTTAGTTGGTGTTTTTAACTTTTCATATTTCTGGAGGACATCTGTCGAATATTTCGAGATGGACCTTATACATGTAACACTCCTTGTCTAGCTCCGTCTCTGAAAAATATCCTTCCACCCCAGTACAGAATGTTGTTCAAGTACATGTCACGGAGATAGCACGGAGATAACTGACTCTTTAATCGATCGTCACAACCCCCCTTGACTGTCTCAACCCTGAAATCTGAGATATCAACTGATGGTTCAAATCATGTCGGTTTGTTATTGCCTAGGCAATGCTTCAGCCTATTATGATGCACCAACTTTGGCTTCTCGTATTCTATAAGTCACCTCACTTAACTTACGAATCACTATGAATGGACCGGCCCAGGGTTGTTGTAGTTTTGGACAAAATTCCTTTCTCCGTACTGGGTTATGCAACCACACCAGGATTGTACAAATGATTGTGTACACTACGGTCATAAAGTTTCTTCGTGTTCCCACTAGTTTTGTTAAGATTTTCCCTGGCAAATTCATGGAATACTATGGCCAAATCATAGGCATAGTCAGTTTTCACTGTTTCGTTCTCTTTCTCAGGTTTCTCAAACATGAGATCAACCGGAAGTTTTATCTCTCTCCCAAACATCATGACACTAGGACTCGCACCTGTCGGCTCATGAACAGAAGACCTATAAACCATCATGAGGAGAGGGATGTACATATCCCAATCTCGCTGATGAGAGGGAACGAAAGCAGACAGCATACTTTCCAAGGTTTAGTTCATACGTTCAACCATACCATCTGACTGGGGATGCAATGGGGTGGTTCTAGTTCTCTTTGTGCCTAACAGTTTGCACAATTCACTGAAAACGTTTTACTCAAAATTTGACTCCTGATCTGAAAGAATTAGATCTGGCACACCGAAAACTGACACTACTCTTTCCAACAATTTTGCCATTCAGGTTTTTCATTCTATTAATTTCAACAAAATGGCATCTTTCCTGTGTAGACTACTCATTTGCTCCAATGAAAACTTAGTACACTTGTCGTCAGTAGTGGTCTCACATTCTATAGACTTTTCAGTACACCGAGATATTTCATTTTGTCTCTTTGTTTCACTCCTAGTTGTACAAGAACTCACTTTTAAGAACTTTTAAGAGAGTGAATATCTCTTGAACTGTTTTCAGTCACTAATACAGTCTTCTGTTTTCTATTTTTACAGGCAAGAACATTCACGCTGAGTATCCCTCTGTTCTAGCCTACCACTGATACGAGATATACGTCTATACGGTTTTAATCCACCTAGCCACTTGTCCCTCAGGGTTCTTAAAATTCAATAACCATCTCAAGGCTCCATGGTCAGTTCTGACTCGGATATGCCTGCCGTATAAGTAATGTTGAAATGTTTGACAGACACCACAATTTCCAATAATTCCTTCTGAGTTACACAATATTGCCTTTCTGGCTTGCCCATAGCTTTACTATAATAGCCTATTACCCTTCACCTTGTTGTACCTGGGAGAGAACAGCTTCCAGAGCAAAAGTACTTGCACCCGAATCAAGGATAAACTGGTCATCAGGCGTACGATATCAAAGCTTTCGTTAGTGTGGTGAATAGTACTTTTCTCAGTCAAAGGTTTAGCAATCTGAGCAAAACCTCTAATAAACGTCCAATAATATGAACAAATATCCAGAAAACGTCTCAGAGTTTTCACATTTATAGAAACAGGCCAATCTGTGGATAGCCTGGGTCTTTTGTGGATCAGTAGCAATAGGTTATAGCAATAGCGTCCGCACTCACAACATGACCTAAGTAACATTTGAAAGGACTCATCTTGCAAAAACTTGTCCTAGATTCGCAAACTCTTCTTCAAATTATGTTGCATAAAAAACAATGTCATCAAGATAGACCATCGCTATCTGCTGAGATAATTCTGAATCTTCTCCATCAATCTGCCAAATGTAGATGAAGCGTTACAGTGCCCAAACGTTATGACTTTGAAATTCCAGAGACCATGGCTCATGGTGAAGGCTGTTTTATCATTGGCAGCTTCAGCCATACCCACCTATCAATATCCCGATTTTAGGTCGAGAGTACTGAACCAGGTTGCAGCAGATAGAGAATCTAACGTTTGATCAATTCATGGTAACGGATGACTATCTTCCTGAGTAAAGGCATTAACTTTACGAAAAGTGCAATGGGACTGGATCAGGGACTAGGGGATGGTTCAATAACATATCATTAATCTCTCTATCAACATCTATCTGCTTTGGTAAAGGCACGCGCCTTGCACGTTGTTTAATTGGCCTAGTATCACTCGTATTGAAAGTATGTTCAACCATAGTTGTCCGACCTATCTCCTTACTGTCTTTAGAAAATACATGTGTTTTCTAGACCAGAAAATTTGCAAACTTAAATATCAAGATGTTTATTGCTCTTTTCGAACATGAGTTGCAGATAATCCGGTATAACACTGTCAATCTGTGCAGATCATCTTTGATCCTGACAACTAGCTAGTGTGTGCAAAGTAGCCTGCTCAGTTGTTTCAGACATCAACGTCACTGGTTCGAACCTACCCGCAATAGCATTTTTATACAGAATTTGTGTCTTGGATGTTGGATTCAAGACTTCGCCAGCGACAGCCCGTTTCTCTCAAGGAAACGTTCAGAGGGTTCTATTAATCTCTGTTCCATTCCACACAAAACATCTACAGGTCTCCCAGAAACCAAAATTTCACTGTTAGGTGGCACAACTTTATTTTCCATAACAGCTATCCTACAGCAGATAGATTTTGCATCTCTAACATAACGATAACATGGCACATGTACGGAGCCGTAAAAGGGACATGGAAATTATTTTTTTCAACCCCTGAAATTTTTTTCTTCTTCTTATTAAGTCGTTATAACGACTTAAAAAAAAAAAAAAAAAAAAATGGGGGCTGAAATTTTTTTTTTCTTCTTATTAAGTCGTTATAACGACTTAAAAAAAAAAAAAAAAAAAAATGGGGGCTGAATTTTTTTTTTCTTCTTATTAAGTCGTTATAACGACTTAATAAAAAAAAATAAAAAAAATAGGGGCTATTTTTTTTTTTTTTTTTTTTTTTTATTATGTCGTTATAACGACTTAAGTGACCAATGAAATTGCAGCATTAAGTCGTTATAACGACTTAATTGACCAATGAAATTCCGTCTTACTTCTGCAGCTTTTATTTTGTTAACTGACAACTCCCCGGTGAAACAGCGTTTAGATATGTAGTATGAAGTCTGATAATGCCATTGAAGTAATAAACTTTGGATAAATTGGAGAGATATGTAGGCTATAGAGGTGGGAAAAGTTGACGGCGTCTGCCGACTAAAAGGCAACCCTATGACTCTATGCCCAAACCTGCCAATTCACATGGATTCTCTGTGTTGGTCCGATAATATCGCCAAAATTGTTTTGCTCGCCACCAACCATTACAGATAATTGAGGAGCTTGTAGCGTTGGCTCGAGCGGTATGGCGGCTCACTTCAAAGAATTAAAAATGGGTCAGACATGCTGATAATTGTATAGGTATAGCTGTAGTCCACTCCTAAACAGCCAAGCGAAAAAATGTGAAATGCAGACGGATTTTACTAACACCTATTCAGGCACGGCGGAGCCGGGGGAGAGGGGTGGGATGGGTTGAGAGGCTAAACACTGGATTATATAGTTTTGATAATTTTCGCAGAGAATAACACATGTGATACAAATGCCGTAATCCTACTATCATAATGCACCACAACACAGCGTTTGCATGCGTAAATTCGACACTTTCTGGGAGAGCCGTTCATAGATTGAACAAGACTGAACTTATGGAGTTTTACATCCAGTTATGAAAAATGGAGAGACCCATGCAATCAAAAACATGAGAGTGGGAACTGAGCTCCAGATCGAGCAACGGTTTAATGTTCATTCAAAACAAACAGAAAATATACCGTCAAAATGCACCAAAACAAAATAAATCGAACATAATGTATGTAGATTAACTTTCACTTTTGTTTCGCATAAGCACGCATCGATATTGAAAAGTATCAGACCTTATGCCCCCAATTGACATTCTGGTAAAACACATACAAATCAGGACTAACACTTCACACGTGGAGCGCTCGTAGCCATAATGTTTTCATATTCAACATCGAAATATAGTACGCTCACAAACCACATAAATAGATGTCTGTTTAATATATCAATAGATACTCTGATTACATAATCCACATTCGTTTATTTTAGATATAATTTCAAGATATTATTTCTACGTGAAATTCCAGGGTTCGCTGATCTCTCTCTCATTTTTTTACAGGTCTAATTGGGGGGGGACCCCTGACCCCACCCCCCGTAGATCTGCCCTTGATAGTGCCTATCTAAACGCTGTTTCACCGGGGAGGTGTCAGTTAACAAAATAAAAGCTGCAGAAGTAAGACGGAATTTCATTGGTCAATTAAGTCGTTATAACGACTTAATAAGTCGTTATAACGACTTAATGCTGCAATTTCATTGGTCAATTAAGTCGTTATAACGACATAATAATAAAAAAAAAAAAAAAAATAGCCCCTATTTTTTTTTTTTTATTATTATTAAGTCGTTATAACGACTTAATAAGAAGAAAAAAAAATTTCAGCCCCCATTTTTTTTTTTTTTTTTTATTAAGTCGTTATAACGACTTAATAAGAAGAAAAAAAAAATTTCAGCCCCCATTTTTTTTTTTTTTTTTTTTTTAAGTCGTTATAACGACTTAATAAGAAGAAAAAAAAATTTCAGGGGTTGAAAAAAATTATTTCCATGTCCCTTTTACGGCTCCGTACACATCCTGCCCTCTCAGTCTCCAGAACTAAATTTTTCATTACACTCCTGTGCACTTAGGAGTTCCATACCCAGTATGGCATCATTCGGGATATTTGCAAACAAAACTTCCTGTTGGGACACATGTTGACCCAAATTCAAGGAAATTTTTGTCATTTTACCAAAGAAGGGATTTAAATCTCCAGTAACTGTTACAAGTTTGCCTTGGTCACTCGTTTGTGAAGGGGACACTAAAAGATCCAAAATATTTTTATTCAGAATTGTCACACTTGCTTCAGTATCGACCAGCATCGATGTAGATTGTTTTCTACTTTGACGGGTAAAAATAAACGCTCATCACTGACTGACAATTGACTGATCACCATTGAATTGAGTCTACATTCCCCAGCCTTGTCCCGACTCATCGATTTGGTAGTGGGAAGTTTCCCTGCACATTTGAATTTGCGTTCCTGGTGTCTGGTCTACCACCAGCCCGTTGACCTTTCTGGGATTAGAGGTATTTGATCTGGAGAAAATGGCATTGCCATTCACATTTCCTGTATTCACATGAGTTGCCCCCCTTACACCGTCAATGAAAGTACTGGTAGTCCTGATGTCGGATTTCCGCATTCTTATGCCATCAGATTACGTTCCTCCTAGTCAGTTATACCCTCTTATTGCACTGGGGGTTGAATGCGCGGCGCGCAACTTCTGCGCTCGCGGCTCTCGGCAAATAAGCATAGTCCTCTTTTTAATTGAGCGTAGTGGGTTCAGCATGTCACAGTTAAACAAGACGTGTTCTCCCATGTGTTCTTGTGTAATAATTTAGCGTTTTCCTGCACAATGCAGTCGGAGAGTGTTACACCGACTTTTAGGAGGCCACAAACTCTGACAATGGGAGAATGGTTTTCGTTGATCCATAAACTTGCAAAGTATGAACACCTAGCTCTGACCTCTTCTACATTGCTATAACACCTGAAATCCGCTCCTGTCTGTGGTTTTGGTTTCTGGGAGACCTGTCTGTCTTCAGCGAATGATCACGTACTGGTTCGCATAATTTCGCTTTGTCCTATCTTTTAACATAGGAAAATATTTTGAACTGGTGATAACTAACATAATTTTATACACTATATTTTCCCACTACTCTAAGAAAGTGCCATTATGCTTAGAATAATGTATAATTTGGCAAATATTACATGAAAATATGCCAGCTGTTCAAAATATCCTGGGTTAAAAGATACGGCAAAGTGAAATTATACGAACCAGTAGCTAATCAGCTGAAGTCGCGGGTCACTGCACACACAGACTCTTCTTCGTTCGCTCAATAATGTGCAAAAGTCGAATTGGTTGTAACAGTTGTAATGCAATATGTAAAATGCATAGATCACTGGCAGCAGGAGTCTGGCCAACTTTGCTTGTTGAATCTGGCAATTTATTAAATGTTTGCCAATACTTTTGAAGAGAATGTAATCACAAATTCAAATGCCAAATTTCAAGATCTTAACTCTGGTATGTACAGTATACCTGATGCTAGGTAAGTTAAGCAAGATAATCAACTCCAATATTGTCATCTCCAAAGTTTTCAACTCTAAGATCTTCAACTCTCAAAATTTCATAACTCAAGACAAATGTGAATTTGACAACAAAATCCTGAACTCAAATAGAGAGAACACTGATGACAGAATTGTGTAGGTCTACGTGCAGCTTCCAAATAATTTATTCAAAAAGTGCATGCATCCTCGATTGATACGAAATAAGCTAGGAATATATGGGGGAAAATATCATGTGTTGATTCTTCTCGAAGTAAATCAGATTAACTTATTCATCAGCAATACAATAAGGGATTATAAAACATAGCAGAAAATCTCGCAGAAAAATTCTTAAAAATTATCCGATAAATTACCGCTAGAGCCTGTTTTAGCAGATTACCGCTAGGGCCTGTTTTAGCAGACATAATTATGTCAGAACTCGAAAAGATTGTGATAACACCATTAATAGAAGCTGGTATTATTAGAACATATATGAGATTTGTAGACGACACCTTGTTGTCAATCAAACCTGTTGACATTGAGTCTGTGGAAGAGAAGTTGAACTCTTTCAGCGAACAATTGCAGTTCACACATGAACTTTTTGTTAACAAAAATGATGTTCATTTTTTGGATTTGAAAATTGTGAATGATGGTACTACAGTATACCGAAAGTCAACACATACTGGGTTATATGTACACTACAATAGTTTCGAACCTTGGTCCAGGAAAGTAACATGGATAAGAACTTTGACAGATCGAGCACGCAAACTTTGCAGTAACGCCAACTTGTTATCTAAAGAACTTGACAATATTAAACAATTTATGTTATGGAATGGTTTTCCCAGCAAATTATGCCAGAAATTGTTACAGAAATATCAAAATCCACCTCAGAAACGACACGAAAACAGTTCTGACGAAAATATCCCAAAAATATATCTCCGCTTACCCTTTTGGCAGACAGGGTGAACGAATTGTTAACAGAACTATCAAGAAAATGAAACGGCTATTAAATGGTGCCGCTAGGTTTATCTACATTTGTGTCCTACAAAGGTTATATTCCGGACTTCTAAAAAGTTACATTGTATATGAATTTTGCTGTCCCGGGTGTGGTAAAAATTATATCGGGCAAACAGAAAGATGTTTAATGACCAGATTAAATGAACATTCTAGTGAAATTCACTCCCATGTTATGAAATGCGATGCTTTCCAGCACATTTATGACTTAATGTTCGTAATACCAGGTCGGTCAAGGAATTTAAATCAACTGCACATATGCTACTACCTTGCACTAAAGTAATTGTCTATGCCAGGCACAGGAGTGAGTTAATGTTCAAGGAAGCTATTGTCATAAAAGAAAAAAGCCCTGACCTCAATCATGGTTTGAAAGCATCTAAAGAATGAATTGTGTTCAAATGAGTTCAAGTCATTGTTTATAGAATCTTCGTCTCAACCATAGCTTGATGTAATGTAAAGATTTGTGCTCGGGTTTATTGTTTTGTGTTCGGGTTTATTGTTTTGTGTTCGGGTTTATTGTTTTTCTGCTCACTATCCATCATATATAAAACGTTCAGCTTGGACGGTGTATTCACCCTGTATATATACACTTGAACTATTGCTACCTGTATATTCCTGACGATGGTATAACCTGTACCGAAATATAGAATATCACAATTCCCGCGAAAAGTTGACTGTATTTTTTCTATAGACTTCATAACGTGAATCGATTCACACGTTATGATCTTATAATTTGTGATGAGCGCGAGCAATAAAGAATCCTGAATAACGTATCTAAAATTCAGTGGTCTGATTTTTTGCTGTTTCCCAACTTCTTTTGGAAAATATATCTCCATCTTGATGAAGTTTATAGCGTTCCCTACTTCCAGGTCATAAAGTGATATCAAGAAGTCGCAGGCCGTTTGCTCGCTGGCCGTTTGGAAGCCTAAACTGGACGACTCTGGGAATAGGGTAGGCCGACGGAGATTTACCGCCGCAGAAAACTAAATACTTATCGGTAAAACATCAGTAGTAGACAAAGCGTATTTAACACCCTATTGACCTCAAAAATTTGCATAATTTGTGGCGGTCACGTGGCGGAGAGAGAGGTCAAATGCAGTATAGTTCCGGCAGAAAGATCAAAAGCTACCTCCAATCCAGGAGAGTTCCAATTGCTGCAGGGGATGTATTCAGGATGTATTCATCCGCGGTGATGCGGTTTGGCCGCGGTTTTGGCGGTGATTCGGTCTCGGGAAAAAGCTTCCGCGGAGAAAAAGTAGTCCCTAGATAAAATGGTCCGATGGGGTCGAGTGAGGGGCATCTAATGGGCTGGGTGTGGGGTTGAAATATCGGCATTCTGCGCATGCGTGGTGGCCCAAGGGTATGAAAATAGCCGTGTTGGAGCTAGGGGAGTCCCTAATGGGCCGATGGAGTTGTATGAGGTATCAAAGTGAAGCATTCGTGAAGGGGCATCTGATGGGCTGGGTATGGGGTTGAAATAGCGTCATTCTGCGCATGCGTGGTGGCCCAAGGGTATGAAAATAGCCGTGTTGGAGCTAGGGGAGTCCCTAATGGGCCGATGGAGTTGTATGAGGTATCAAAGTGAAGCATTCGTGAAGGGGCATGTGATGGGCTGGATGTGGGGTTGAAATAGCGTCATTCTGCGCATGCGCGGTGGCCCAAGTGTATGAAAATAGACGTTTTGGGGTCTAGGGGATGGGGTCGAGTGAGGTATCAATGTGAAGCCTAGGTGAGGGGGCATCTGATGGGCTGGGTGTGGGGTTGAAATAGCGGCATTCTGCGCATGCGCGGTGGCCCAAGGGTATGAAAATAGCCGTGTTGGCATGTAGGGGAGCCCCTAATGGTGCAATGGGGTCGAGTGAGGTATCCAAGTGAATCCTAGGTGAAGGGGCATCTGATGGGTTGGGTGTGCGGTAGGAATATCATTCTGCGCATGCGCAGATGCAATGCGGAGCTCTCGTCCAATCAGAAGCGAGTATTTCAAATCCGCCACGGGGCTCTCGTCCAATCAGAAGCGAGTATTTTGACCCGGTGCATTATGGGACATATCCAAGATGGCGGCACGTATGTTCAAGATGGCGGCACATCCGGTGTCGAAAACTGGCCATTTTTGTCGGCATGTGGTCACCTAGTGTCGAAAACTGGACCCTGTATGGGTCCCCTTAGACGTTTTGGAGCTAGGGGAGCCACGAATGGTCCAATGGGGTCGAATGAGGTATCAAAGTGAAGCATTCGTAAAGGGGCATATGATGGGCTGGGTGTGGGGTTGAACTATCGGCATTCTGCGCATGCGCAGATTCCAAACATAGAAGAGTTCCAATGTTGACTTAGATGTCCGTATGTTCAACCTCCGGGTTTTGTTTTTCCCGGCGCGGCCCGCCCCGGCCGCAGCGCGCGCGCGCGTCATCACGCGGATGAATGTCGGATCTGTATTATGCAATGGGATAGCGGTTGTCGAGAAAAAAACAACAAGTTTAGCAATGTTTATATAGTTTATTACCCCCAATGTTACATCATACCCAGGCTGGGGGAGCCGCCCTGGGTATGTTTAGTATGTTCACAGCAAAACAAATTGAAATATCAAACACCATGTTTTATTATTTAACACATTGTCACATTAGGTCCAAGTGTTTACTGAGCTCAAGTCAGCGAGCAGCATGTGGACATAGAGTGTGTGTACGGCATGATATTCATCAGTGCACGGGTGACGCATTCAACCGATGGGGGTGATCGGTCAGCTTGGTAAGGAAAAACGTGACATTGGTTACCCTCTCTACCACCCATTGAATGTTGGGGCGTTGACGATGCGCCCATCTCAAGGCATCCACGGTGTCCAGTATCTCCAGCATCGTTAATGATGGTGACCGGCTGGTCAAACACATGGTTGTTGGCACTGGGATAATAATACTGTAACTGGTCCGTCTTTTTGTGACGTAAGATGTACCCGAAAGCGACATTCAATTTAAAGGCCGTAGTTTGATCGTTGAAGATGGCTTCCACGTAGCTGCGTAGACAGGTGCGGTTGGTCAGTGGGAAATTGTAGATATCTTGAGGGTGGAAACAGTACCGTGTCATGGACCAATGGCGCCGATCGATGTCACTGATTGGATGGTTGTCCTGTAAGAGATCGCTAGGAACATTTATGGGCTCCACCAGAAAATGTTCGATGTTGTCAGGACTCGAAACCGTAACGCTGGGGTCCAGCTGGATATTCAGGCTCTTCAGAACTGTGGGTATAGGCGGGTTCTCCGTCATCGCATCACCAGTGGCGTTCGTCTCCCCGGGCTTATCTTCACTGGGTCTGACCTTCCGTGGCTCCTCTTCAGTAGGAGGTTGTCGTTCATGCTCATGGGCATGAATCAAACGTTGGTGTCGCAGCAACTGACTGGTCAGTTTGAAGAGTTGACCACAATCCTCGCATGGACGCTTGGGTGGCCCATGGATTGAACGTTCATGGCGCAGTAAAGCATCTTCCCGATTAAATGACCGTGCGCAGGTTATACAAGTATACCGTCCGCCGTTGTGGATGGAGGACTCGTGTCGTCGCAAATCTTCTGGGCGAGTAAACAGCTTCTGGCAAGTAGTACAAGTGAACATCTTGGTGATTGACAGTGTCTGATGAAACGGCCAGGCCGGTTTCCTTTTATAGCACGCTGGCTGGTGATCTATTTTTAGCACACTCAGTCGAAAGTCCGAAAAGACACGGATGTACCCGAAAAGACACGAAGGTGAACGACATTGAGTCCCCACAGACAGGTTAGTACATGCATTCCTAATGTGTGACCTGGTCTATAAAACACGTCTCTCTGGATCACACACCTTCATTTCTACGGTTGCAGAGCCATGACGGAGATCCAGCCCTATGCGACTCGCATTTTACAGCATGCCACCGTGGTGAATTCATTCACGGGTTACCGAGCAGTGGTCCGGTCCATGTTTGCAGATGGCGACGACAACGAGGGGCGACGCCAGATCTTGAACGAGTTCACAGAAGCGGTCCTCGACAGAGTGCACTCGATGGAGAGGCGTGCCATCACTCACCACTACTGGACTATGACAGCCATCCTTGATGCTCGGGCTATGGACCACGAGCGCTCACGCCGGAACCAGAGACGGCTGGTTGGCCTCACAATAGTCTGCGCCCTATTGACCCTGGTGCTGTGGCATTGACAGTGGGACTATAAATACGAGGGTCAGACAGAGTGTGTGTCATTTACCCTTCGTCATTGGGTCAACCATGTCACCCAGAGACCTGCCCATAAATACGAGAGACAGACAGTGTGTGTGTGTCATTCACCGTTCGACATTGGAGCAAGCATGTCACCCGTCCTACGAGCCATCCTGCCCCTTACACCCCGGGTGGGGTTACACGTCTATGAAGATAAAGTCACCCTGGTGGAAGACCGTGGAGATATTTGCTGGGCGCCCGCTAAGACCGTATCGAATACGGTGACGCTACCTCGTGACGGCTGGACCAAATTTAAACGGGTGTTGAGCGGCGAGCTCGACGGAAACCTCATCCACATAGACAATGCCATCTACGTATACCGTGCAACCTTCTTCCTACGCCTGGGCCGCTACCAAGACCCTACGCGAGGCTTCACCCTAGACCCCGATCTGTGGTCAGCCTTGGAGAAAGTGGTGCCTATTGTGGACCAGCTGTTTACACCAGACGAGCGATCATCACACCAGTTGGGGTGGGCTCGTGCTATTGAGGACGCGGCTAGACTCAGTCAGCCCAGTGACATGACCACCTGATCCTTTGATCTCACGGGGTTCTCCCTATAAATACGAGAGACAGTCAAATCTGGTACCATTCACGTACTGACCATGACGGAGCATATAATACTGGCGTATCTCAGCTTGACCCCCGAGGTTTTCCTGCACGTGTATGCGGATAAGGTCGATATCATGGAGGGGTGGGGACATCTGTGATGCGGACCCTACACAACCGTGCCCGGCTCACATTCGTCTGTCCCGGGAGGGCTGGACCAAATTCAAACGGGTGTTGTCTGGTGAACTGGACGGCGACCTCATCCACTTGTGTCACGATGTGTACATCCGACGCGGCCCTTTCTTTGCTCAACTGGCTCGGCTAGATGCAGGTACAGTGCATTTTACCCTTCACCCTGATCTATGGTCTGCATTGGAAGATGCCGTGGTAGATGTGGATGAAGTGCTTATCAAGCGGTCATCAGACGAGTTGGACTGGTCATTTACCATGGCCACTGTGGACGCCCACGAACAAAATCAGAAAGAAACTCCGGCCCAAGATATATCCGTTATAAATAAACGATAGAGCCAGGGTCCATCATCATTTGTCACCATGAAGCGCTGGGAGAAGGTGTTGGATAACTTATACTACAGTCCCGACAGTCCGGCGGCCTATAGTGCCTTGTCGGCTCTCTATCGGGCGGCCAAACCCCAGGGGATACAACGTGCCCAAGTCCGAGATTGGTTAAGAAAACAAGACACATCGATCTGTCCGTCGCCATTTTCTACGGAACCGGGTCATCGTGGGAGGAATAGATGCCCAGTGGCAAGCGGATTTGGTCGATATGAGCGCCTTTGCCAAACACAACGATGGGAATTGATATATCTTGACGTGCATCGATATCCTATCCAAGTATGCGTGGGTGGTACCCATCCGGACGAAAACGGGGGCAAATCTCATAGCGGCGTTCAAAGACATCTTCAAGACCGGGCGCAAACCTTTGTATTTGCAAACCGACGAAGGCACGGAATTCCTCAACAGACCGTTCCAACAGTTTCTGAAAAGCCCAGAAGGTGTTTTTCTTCCATACGTACAACGAGACCAAGGCTTCCGTGGTGGAAAGGTTCAACAGGACATTCAAAGGCCGCATGTATAAATATTTCACCTATAAGAATACAAGGCGGTACATCGATGTTCTCCCGAAACTGGTGAGGGGTTACAATCGAGCCTATCACCGGAGTATAGAGAGAGCCCCCATTACCGTCACCCAACGCAATGAAGCCCAAGTCCGGCGTGTGTTGTACCTCAGGCCATCGCAGCGAACGACGAAGGCGGAGTACAAGGTCGGGGACCCTGTACGGATCAGTAAAGTCAAGGGCAAGTTCGAGAAAAGTTACTTGCCCAACTGGAGCGATGAGCACTTCCTGATTAAACGGCGCCTACCCCGACACCGGCGAGTCTATGAACTGGAAGATCTTCAAGGGGAACTGTTGCTAGGGACGTTTTACGAGACGGAATTACAGCCTGTCGTGAAAACACAGCAAGACTACTACACGGTGGAGCAGATTTTGAAAACGGAACGTCGACGTGGCAAACTGTTTCATTTCGTCAA
Source organism: Hanleya hanleyi (assembly GCA_036873755.1). NCBI lineage: Eukaryota > Metazoa > Mollusca > Polyplacophora > Lepidopleurida > Hanleyidae > Hanleya > Hanleya hanleyi. Next base: position 116,016 of record JAVTVY010039631.1, on the reverse strand, counting down.
ATGGCAAGGCTGGCCCAGTTCTTTCAATTCCTGGGTCGCGGCCAACCAGGTGAAACGACTATAAAGCCAGACACCACTGCCGTCCTCCTTCATTCCACGTCCGACCACAGTGCTATGGACCAACAGCAGCTGTCTCTGAACACAGCGTCTCCCAAAACGCGCAAAGCGCAAGTGGGCTTTGTGGTGATAGTGCTAACCCTGCTGAGTGTGCTGTACGGAGGTGTGTTTTACGACGTAGCCTATGTCAGCACGTTACTTAACCAATTGAGAACATCAGCCACCAGCGAAACCGGTCTACAGAGAGCACCAGTCAACCCCGTATCGAGCCCAGTCACCACCACCACCACACCCCGTGTACAAGCCACAACGAGCTCCACACCAAGCTCTACACCTACACCAAGAACACCCACTACGTCTCAAGACCCACCGGATTTCATCCCTCACAGTGAACAGACAACGACGACCCACGTTGTACCCACCACCCCCATCATCATCCCTGACAGTGTACAGACAACGACGACCGACGTTGTACCTACCACCACTCCAGTTCACTCGTACGAAATTTACAAGAGCGGGTTACCACGACAACGGATACACGTCGAACCATGGACCCACGGTGGCAGCATCCCTTCACGTGTCTCATCGCAGGACCGACGGGCTCCGGCAAAACGCACTTCGTCCGGAAGCTCCTTCAACACGCCTACAGCATGATCACCCCACCTATTGTCCGAGTCGTGTGGTGTTACGGAGAATGGCAGGCAGCGTATGCAGCAATGCCCCACATCACGTTCGTGGAAGGCCTACCCAACCTGGCCGATTTGGAACCCGACACCTTGGTGGTTCTGGATGATCTCATGGCGGAGACGGATGCGCGGGTCACCCAACTCTTTACCAAAGGCAGCCACCATCGACGGCTCAGCATCATCTACATTGTGCAGAATCTGTTCAGTAAAAACAAAGAACATCGGAACATCAGCTTAAATGCCCACTACCTGGTGGTCTTCAAAAACCCGAGATACCACTCAACTGCTGCACCTGGCGAGACAGATATATCCCGGCCGCACACCGTTTGCGTTGGAAGCCTTTAAAGATGCCACAACCCCTCAGCACGGGTATATGCTCTTCGACCTCAAGCAAGCCACCCCCGACCACCTTCGACTACGGACCGGCATCTTTCCCGGAGAGACCCACCACGTGTACTTGCAAAAATAATGTAAACACACCCACAGTGGCGCCCCCAGCTGGATGTGTGTGTGTTTGATGATGGAGATAATAAAAAGAATGAATACCACAGCAGGGTTGACTTTGTCTCTGAGGTGGATAAAAAGGGCAGAGTTGTGGGTTCTGGCATTAGTTGTACATGATGTCTGCGCGAGTACGGAAGCACGCTCCCACGCTCCGTGTATTGAAGACAGCCCCACCCGAGTTGGTCCGAACCATTGTACGCGGTGCGGACCCTGACCTTGTACGCTGTCTGTGCGAGATCGGGTACAATCTGTTAAAAGGCAACGTACCACTGACTCCGGCTCAGAAGACCAAGTTGGCCAACCATAAGATAGGTCTCCGAACCCTAGTCCATAAGCGGGTCCCACAAACACAAAAGAAAAAGGTGTTACAGAAAGGCGGCTTTCTCGGGGCCATCTTAGCACCGTTGGCCGCTTCTGTGTTGGGTCCAGTATTGGGTGGACTCTTCGGCCGACAATGAACCAGACGAAAAAAATGGTCCTCGTCGAACCTCGGTTGCTTCAAAACCTCCAATCGCCCTACCCTGTCCCACCTACGGTGAAGACCATAACACCCTCGATGGAGAGATGCAACAGATGTTACAGAGACCGGGGTTAAGCGACAGTGAGAAAGTACAACGGTACAATGAGACGCTTCAACGGTACATGACGTTCATGGACCAATACAAAACCCTCTCTACCCCACCACCACCACCACCACGTGACACACCGCCGACCTCAGCACCGCTCCAACAGCCGCCATTACCAGGGGTACCACCCACAGCCCCACAGTGGGTGGAAGACGAAGTGCTGAAGAGTGTACCTGCATCGTTCAAGAAACAAGCTGGCCTGGTATTACAACGGATGAAACAGAATCCTAACATGACTTGGAATGATAAAGGCGAACTCCTGCTCCAGAATAAGGTGGTCCCCGGCACCCACATGACGGATTTAGTGAATGACCTGATGCGTAAACGCAGATCGCACACGGATCCTCGAGGATGGGAGGTCTTCGCTCAAGGCTTGAAAGACATGCATGTACCACAGGAATTGGTGGGGAACCCCACCGCTGGGCCTTTATGCAGCAAACCCAGCAATCGCCGAGTCGTGCACCACGACAGATTCCACAACCTTGGGAAGCCGACTGGGAACCGGAGTCACCCCCAAAACTCCACCACCACAACGGGCACCTTCTTTTCAGACCTTTAAAAAACCACCCTTGATCAGGACACCGCACATCTCCAGAGCCGTGACACGTAGCAAGTCAACGCGACGAACACAACGCCGGACACAACCACCCAAGGTCTGGAACACCTATTAAAACCCGGTGCAGAAGCAGGACAGCTCAGTCGCCATGTTTTACCTCACGCTACCCAGTAACAGTTCGCTGGATGTGTTTCCTGACAACACCGTGGCCAAGTATGTGACTCAATTACCACAACCGTTGCATTTATCTGGCCGGTGGGAATGTGGACTGGTGGATATTCAGTACCCTTACTCGTGGTACAACGTGCGAGCCAATGAAGTGTGGTACGTGGTGACCTACGAAGGAAAAGACACCCGACTCACCCTCCCCGAAGGCCAATACGATACTCCCAAGGAGTTCATGGGTGGGCTGTCACCACTGTTGCATTATAAGGCTCTACGGGAGGGCACAAATACCTCAAAACCCATCAAAGCCTACCCCTTCAAGAATCACGTGAACTTCGATTACAACGCACACAACGACAAGGCAGAGCTTATCGTCACCGCCAACGCGAGTGCGGTACTGAGTCCTATCCTACAGCAAATGCTGGGTTTCGATCTACGGACGTTCGCTGGTCCCACCGCCCACCAAGGCGAGATCCCGATGGATATGAAGTCGGGTATGTACGGACTCTACGTCTACTCGGACGTGGTGGACAACCACATCGTGGGTGATATCAACACACCTCTGTTACGGGTGGTGCCCATTAAAAAGTTGTATGGAGATCAAGTCACCCACAGTTTCACCCACATGCTCTTCCTGCCTGTACGACAAACCCACATCAACACGATCACGGTGGATATAAGAGATGACACGGGACGACCGGTGGCATTCGAACGCGGGAAAGTGGTGGTGACACTTCATTTTCGACAAGCACGTGCTCCCCACTTTGCATAGTGAAGGTGCCTTACGAGTGCGATGCACGCAGCTATATGGACTATTATGCCCAACAGGCCGGGGGTGGCTTTCCGGTGTTTAGTGGTGCACGCATGCAACGTGGACATGGACTGGGGAACATACTCGGGAGCATCGTCAAAACGTTCCTGCCTTTGGTGACGCGTGGGGTGAAAGCAATCGGCAAACAAGCGGTACGCAATGGACTGCAAGTGGCCGGTGATGTCTTGGGAGGTACGACACCAAAAGAAGCCTTGAAACGGCGGGCTAAAGAAACGGGAGGCGTCTTGGTGGCCAAAGCACAACGCACCGTAGGGAATAAAAGAGCTGCCCCACCGAGACCACGCACCAGTCGACGACCGACCCAGCGACGACGCACATCGAAGAAGACCCGGGATATCTTTTCTTAAAACATGTCCTTGATCCACGCCGAGTCCTGCCCCTCCACCAACAGTGAATTTGATTTGTGGACCGTGCCGCCCACACAGACCAGTGCCGAACAAGGATTATGGGTGGAGCATCTCCCGCTGTCCAGCATCAACGCAACAGGGCCCAACAGAGTTCACCATCAGTAATGCGGATACGACCTATGTGGATTTAGCCCATACCTACTTGTATGTGAAAGCCAAGATCGTCAGTGGAGATGGCACCAGAATCGTCGACCAAGCAACGGTGGGCCCGACGAATCTCTGGCTGCACTCGATGTTTCAACAGGTGGATATATTTCTCAGCGACAAACTCATCAGTGACTCGACCAACACGTACCCCTATCGAGCCTACATCGAGACGCTGTTGTCGCATGGGCGAGAGGCTAAAAAATCTCAACTGACAGCCGCTTTATTCTACCAGGACAAAGCCGAACACATGGGCGCAGAGAACGACAATACGGGATATAGCAAACGGAAGGCTTTGACCGCGAACGGCGTCTCGGTGGATATGATCGGTCGACTGCACGCAGACATGTTCATGCAAGACCGATACCTCTTGAACAAGATTCCCATCAAAATCCGACTTATACGGGCGCCTCCGACCTTCGCCTTGATGGCCACTAACGTAGAGGCGCATGTAGCTGACTATAAGATTGTCATCGAAGACGCAGTCCCGTATGTCCGAAAAGTGAAACCGAATCCAGCCGTTCAATTGGGACACATGAAAGCCTTGGAAACAAAACCAGCCCAGTACCCTATCCGACGTGTGCAAACCAAAGTGTTCTCTGTGTCTGCTGGAAATATGAGCGCCAACAAAGACAACCTGTTCCTGGGGGAACTACCCAAGCGATTGATCCTGGCCTGTGTGGAAAATACCAGTTTCAGTGGAGCCTACCCAGAGAATCCGTTTGACTTTAAACATTTCGGCATCAATTTTGTGGCCCTGCATGTGGATGGACAACAGGTGCCAGCGACGGCCTTAACCCCGAACTTTGGGCGCGCGAATTTCATTCGAGCCTATCAGAGCCTGTTTACAGCCACCGGTCAAATCAACCAGGACGAAGGGAATTTCATCAGTCGGGAGGACTACGGGAACGGATACACGTTGTTCTGTTTCGATCTGATCCCCACCTTAGAGAACGACCATCAGCTGGCCCTGGCCAAGCAAGGCAATTTACGGTTGGAAATCCACTTTCAACGAGCCCTCCGGAGCACCGTCAATGTGATCTGCTACGCCGAGTTTGACAACATCATTCAAGTGGACAAGGCGCGCAACGTGCTGTGTGACTTCTCCACCTAACATGGATACAGACCAGATAACCACCGTGCTGGAGAATGACCCAGAGACACGTATGATGTTTCAAGGGGTGTTGGCCCGAGATGTGTTCCCATTAGACCGTATGTATCCTGCTGCTTACGTTCTCAACACGGACCCGATGGATCGGCCCGGTGAACATTGGGTGGCCGTGTATTTGACAGAACAGCAGGGCGAATACTTTGACCCGTACGGCCTGCCACCCCTCCATCCCGATTTAACAGACTTCATGGATCAAGGCACAGAGACGTGGTGTTGGAACAGTCAAACGTTGCAAAGCCTGACCAGTAGCGTGTGCGGACAATATTGCTTGTTTTACCTGTACCATCGATGCCGGGGAAGACCCTTATCTACCATCGTACAGATGTTTGACGAGTACCCCAAGGCTGAGGACCGCGATGTACTCGTATATGACTGGGCCGCCCATCATTTCAATGTACAAGTCCCGTTCTGGGCTTGAATTCTTTCAATGTACACACGCCCGCTGTTCTGGGCTTAAGTTTAAAAGCCCCCTGTTCTGGGCTTCAGTTTACAAGCCCCCCTGTTCTGGGCTTCAGTTTACAAGCCCCTTGTTCTGGGCTTCAGTTTTCACGTGGTTGTTCTCACGTTGTTGTTGTTCACTGAATAAAAAAAAATGAGATCTCACCAAAAAACCCTGTCTTGTGTGTTTTATTCATAATGCATCAATGCCCAATGTGGAGATTCAGTCAAACTGAAATCAGTGGTGTAGGATGGGGCCAAAATGTAACCCATCAAGGTTAGAATGCAAGAGCACTATAGTAAAAATAGAGAGCCAATGAAATCAGCCCACAGACCAAGTACGTGTTTTGGTCTAGGTTTGGAGCGGGCATTTCATTGAGGTGCGTGTATACGGTGAGTGAAGACTCGTCCAACACGTATAGATTAAGTTTATGACTATAAGTTCTATGTTGTCGATTTAACCTCTCCCTACATTGACGCGCGCGCGCGCGCGCTGCGGCCGGAGAATCCGCGCGCGCGCGCTGCGGTGGGGGGGGGGGGCCGGGGCGGGAAAAACAAAACCCGAAGGTTGAACATACGGACGTCTAAGTCAACATTGGAACTCTTCTATGTTTGGAATCTGCGCATGCGCAGAATGCCGATAGTTCAACCCCACACCCAGCCCATCAGATGCCCCTTCACGAATGCTTCACTTTGATACCTCACTCGACCCCATTGGACCATTCGTGGCTCCCCTAGCTCCAAAACGTCTAGCGGGACCCATGCAGTGTCCAGTTTTCGACACCAGGTGACCACATGCCGACAAAAATGGCCAGTTTTCGACACCGGATGTGCCGCCATCTTGAACATACGTGCCGCCATCTTGGATATGTCCCATAATGCACCGGGTCAAAATACTCGCTTCTGATTGGACGAGAGCTCCGTGGCGGATTTGAAATACTCGCTTCTGATTGGACGAGAGCTCCGCATTGCATCTGCGCATGCGCAGAATGATATTCCTACCGCACGCCCAACCCATCAGATGCCCCTTCACCTAGGCTTCACTTGGATACCTCACTCGACCCCATTGCATCATTAGGGGCTCCCCTACATGCCAACACGGCTATTTTCATACCCTTGAGCCACCGCGCATGCGCAGAATGCCGCTATTTCAACCCCACACCCAGCCCATCAGATGGCCCCTCACCTAGGCTTCACATTGATACCTCACTCGACCCCATCGGTCCATTAGGGGCTCCCCTAGACCCCAAAACGTCTATTTTCATACCCTTGGGCCACCGCGCATGCGCAGAATGACGCTATTTCAACCCCACATCCAGCTCATCACATGCCCCTTCACGAATGCTTCACTTTGATACCTCATACAACTCCATCGGCCCATTAGGGACTCCCCTAGCTCCAACACGGCTATTTTCATACCCTTGGACCACCGCGCATGCGCAGAATGCCGCTATTTCAACCCCACACCCAGCCCATCAGATGCCCCCTCACCTAGGCTTCACATTGATACCTCACTCGACCCCATCGGTCCATTAGGGGCTCCCCTAGGCCCCAAAACGTCTATTTTCATACCCTTGGGCCACCACGCATGCGCAGAACGACGCTATTTCAACCCCACACCCAGCCCATCAGATGCCCCTTCACGAATGCTTCACTTTGATACCTCATACAACTCCATCGGCCCATTAGGGACTCCCCTAGCTCCAACACGGCTATTTTCATACCCTTGGGCCACCACGCATGCGCAGAATGCCGATATTTCAACCCCAGACCCAGCCCATTAGAGGCCCCTTCACATAAGCTTCACTTTGATACCTCACTCGACCCCATCGGACCATTTTATCTAGGGACGAGACCGAATCACCGCCAAAACCGCGGCCAAACCGCATCACCGCGGATGAATACATCCTGAATACATCCCCTGCAGCAATTGGAACTCTCCTGGATTGGAGGTAGCTTTTGGTCTTTCTGCCGGAACTATACTGCATTTGACCTCTCTCTCCGCCACGTGACCGCCACAAATTAGCAAATTTTTGAGGTCAATAGGGTGTTAAATACGCTTTGTCTACTACTAACATCCCATATAAACTTGGGCTGAAGATAATACTATCACTATTTCTCACTGAGAGTATCACGATCTCTACAGTTCAGAAAATTGATGTGCATTTATTGTTAAAATTGCTGGTCGATGTTGAGACAACTGTAGATTTCATTATGCACGACCGAATCACAGAGGCAGTGTGCAGAGGTCATGAAGAGGTCACGCAATTGTAGTGCGCACGTCGAAATCGAAAGACCGCTGGCATAGTACGGGTTGACAATAGGCCCTTCCATCTCCATTGTCATAATTCAAGTAAGTTCAATATGTCTCATTGTCAGCCACATGACCTCTATTGTTTGAACTGAATCTACTGTTTTTCTCCTTTAAAGGTGGAACATCTTCTGTGCCATTCACAGCATCTATAGTATGAATCTCTAGAAGTGACCGGAGAAAATTATGCCTGGGGATGATTGCCAGATTGTTCCCAACTCATATCGGGATTCTAGAAATTTGTCGTGCTCCTTGGGCTGAATGCTTTGCACTCTGGAATTATCACCAATGTACTTATCAATCACTTCATTCTGAGAACATTTCAATTTATCAACTTCTGTTGATAAACAAGATATTTCTTTATGTAGTCCATCCATCTGTTCGTTCATTTGTGAAAATAAACTCTTTAATTTCTTCAATTTCACTTTGAAATACAAAGATTTGTTCTGTTATCTTCTCTGTAGTTTCTAATGATATTCTCTGAATAGATTCATTGTCATCAACAAACTGTTCTTCTGCCAGGCTTTCACTCAAATCAGTGATGGCAACAGCATCCAAATTCATATCCGTCCTGGATTTAAAGGTTACAATGTTAGAGTCGCCCATATTGATAAATAACTGTTCAATGTTGCTGTTAACCAATTGTGAGTTTCCAGAACCCCTTCCACTGCCACAAATTGTCACGTGCCGCCCATCGGGGTACACTGACTAAAATATTAAAATTCAGTTGAGTACAGAAAATCAACATGAAAACTCTTAGTTATACAACACATCAAGAACAATCAAAACAATATGTACACCAATACAGGGTAATCTTTATTGATGAAAATACATGAAAAGAAAAATGCGATAGATTCAGTTGAATGTATCGAATTGTATGAAACCGTAGCTGTGGTACATCTGGGTCAGTCTCAATCCGACAGGCGGTCTCAATCTGACACAGGCTTTGAATATCTGCATGAGAAAGTTCAAATGGAGTAGCCAAATGGTGAAGTACAATCTAGTCGAGTTCAAATCTGGTGAAGTACAATCTTGTAGAGGTCAAATCTTGTGAAGTACACGTTCAATCGTCCACATGGCTTATACTTGGCCTGAGTGCGAACGCGCGTTCACCAGACATTACGATATCATGCGACACTAGAAGAATATACATGAGAATGAAGACACCGAGGCACAAGAAGCCGATGCTGAGAATATGCCAGCTGATTCTGAGAGAACGCCGACTTATACTGAAACAGAGACTGCTGTGAGTCTTGACCTCAGATAATCAGGCTACGTCTCAGGGAAGTCTGAGTGAGGAAGAACCTAGTTGCTGGGATCATATTGTGACAGCAGCTATTACTCGTGCTGCGGTGGTCGAGGACTCACCTTAAAACAGGCGTACATCCATTTGCGCCCCTGTATCACAAAAACAGCCATGACGATCTGTGAACAGTATAGCCTTTACCGCTTCAAACGAAAGACGTCCATCATGAAGACCAAGCGTCACTTGGAAGTGGTATGGGGCTACCACCCAACCAGGCCCAGCGAAATGTGATAAAAATACGCTGTTCCAGGTCATATTGCCGTTATAATATCCTGGCTTGCCCGAAAACGATTAGAACAAACGATCAGGGCGAACATGGCCGAATATTCAACTTTCTGAAATGGCGGCTATTGATTGGACAAGCCCAGCCGAGAATACATCTAACGCACAAGAACGAATATGACAGATGCAGCCCCAAATAGCGGCTCCTGATTGGACAAGAGCAGACAAGTGTATACATACCCAATGCGGCTACCCCAGCGTGGGTATGACGTGATGGAGGGGATAATAAACTATGTGAAACCTTGTGAACGTGTTGATATTTTTTTTTCTCTGAGCCGTCTGCATCGTGGCGTTAACCCTATCTGGCCTGGGGGGGGGGCATTATGGCCCCTATACCAAACTTTCTGCACTATCTCCAGAACGGCAAAAATGGAGAGCTGAAACTCCGTGACTTTATAGTTTATCTTATTGGGGTCATTTTGAGCCTATTTGCATAACCCCCGCGCAGAGGATCATGGGTAAATTCAAGATGGCGGCCACGTGGGGGTACCAGAAAAGTGATGTTTTTGTCATATTTGTTCAAAATATCTGCTTTTCCGCGATACAAAGTGGGCAAAAACTATTTTATTTCATATCACATTAATATTTTCTAATTTTTCATGCAGTTTTTGTGGAGAAATTGCAAAAATAAAAAATTCGGAAAATCTGACCGAAAAATCGACCAAAAAAATGCCGTTTTTGAAAATGACGTCACTGTGACGTCATCAAAGCGGCCATCTTGGATTTTTTTTACATTTTCTGGTAGAGCTTGACCCAAGGGTATAGTGTAATAAGTTTCAGTCCCCTAGCCCACGGGGTAAGAAAAATATTAAGGGGGGGGGGCATTTCGGCCCCCCCAGGCCTGTACAGGTCCCAAAAAGCCCAGGCCAGATAGGGTTAAGACATTATTGAATTAGGTATAGAAGGCGCTAGGGCGTCACTGCGTTAAGACGGGCGCTCAGTAACGGACCACCACAAACATTCACCACCACCACCACACACCACAACACACACATGTTTACGAAAGGTGCATAATGGGGACATCCACAGACAACCATACAAGTGGTGACTTCTTTATTTATTGGCTATTTAAGAAACCTCTTACTGGTTTGTGTTCTGGGCAGCTTCAGGTTTTCCATGACACGTTCATACCAGTTCATATTTGCACAGCAATTGAAATAATCAAACCCGTATTCCACTCCACATGAAAACGTTCCGGCAATGTGGAGATGCCCAGGCAAACACCCGTTTTCATTTTCAAACACACCCGTTTGAGTTTTCTCCAGTCAAACTAGGGACATGTACCTTATTTATTTTGTTCACTATAGTGTTGTATACAAGATCATAAAACGGGCAGCGAAACAGTTTCCCAGTCTTTGTCAAACCGTGGACGTCCCCAGTTGGAGGTGTCTTCCCAGTATGAAGGTGTGTATTGTAGCGGGACACGTATTTTACTTGATGGACAGAATCAATGTGGACACTATCAAGAACTCTTTGTATAATTCTTGACTCATAAACTCTAATGGTAGCGAAATTCCAGCCGGTCTGATTGATTCCAATATTTCTGACTGCTCACTATAACCATTTCTACTCTGTCTCATTCACTTGGAGACGCCGCTACAGTGGGATTCGTCATGAGTTGCTTGTTGTGTCAATGTCTCATTTACCATTCACTACTCATCTGCGTATCATAATGTACTAAACTCTTCAATGACTAAGTTAAGTCTGGTTTCAAAGTTCAACAAATAACAATAACAGTTTATTTAACGTATAATACCGAGTGCCATGAGATGGGACTGCGTCCAGAAACGTTATCACAGTTTTGCTTGAAATAACAATTGTTTTTAGTCTTAAACAGATTTATGCCAGTACTCGAAATGTCACGTTTTACCACTTACTTCCCTGCATATAATTGATAGAAGATAACGAAGCACTGGATTCACACTGTCTCCATCTGTAATGTAACACTTGGGACAATGTCTCAACCTGGCTGTATCAACCTAGGAAAACAGACTGAGACAACGTGTCAAACGGAGACATGTCGAACTGAGACGTGTCGAACTGGGACGACGTGTCAAACTGGGACAACGTGTCAAACTGGGACGACGTGTCGGATTGGAACGACGTGCCAAACTGGAACCACGTGTCGGACTGGGACGACGTGTCAGACTGGGATGACGTGTCAAACTGGGACGACGTGTCAGACTGGGACGACGTGTCAAACTGGGACGACGTGTCAAACTTGGACGACGTGTCACACTGGGACGAAGTGTCAAACTGGGACGTCGTGTCAAACTGGGACGTCGTGTCAAACTGGGACGACGTGTCAAACTAATATTCCCACAGTATTCCTAATAACAATTCGAAGGATTAATATTAACTTCTGTATCAATGATTCAACTTGGTATGGAACTTTTCTCTGAACACTTACTTCCATTTAGATTCCTCAATTTGGGACTTATTTCAATTAGGGAGATGTTATTCGGATGATGTCTCCGAGATCAACTGAGCAATTATGCCAAAGCTGCTCCTATTTATAGGGCTAACTTATAAATATTCATGAGTGACACAAAATCAATCCGATTGGACAGGACAGAGTTATGAAACAAACTGTCACTCCACTCATGAAATTTCGCCCACAGTAACCATAGCGGCAAAAATGGCTGTAGAAAACCCAGAAAAAACGGAAAAAATCCTACCCTATATATGTTTTGAATCAACAAATGCTTCAAGCAATATCTAAATCAGGGGAAACAACTTATTTCAGGAATAAGACTGACGTCAAAAATTCCAGTTAATTCCCCTAACATCGCTCAAAATCCAGTTTGAACCAGAAAAGAAGGTAGTTAAACGCACCATTACGTCACTCGAAGACAGCGAATATGGCGGCAACTATGGATTTTGCGGGAATGTTTACGGACAAAATCCACAGAAATGGGAAATCTGACAATCTTTTACGAATGCAGAATGTGACAATAATGAACCGGGACACCTAAAGTTACGGGATTTTACCATGTGAGTACTGGCACATATCTCAAAATAACCATTTGTCATGAAAATGTTCACCGAAATATTTGACAGAAAATATCTGTATAGAACAACATGGCGTAGCGAGGAGAAATCGGGCACTCTTGACACCTGCCGAAAACAATTTATTTCTCCGTGAATATGGGAAATACAGACTGGAAATTTGGAGGACAAGTCCCTTATCATGTTCTGAACATATATGAAAGAATATTTTGGAATAAAACTTCAAAGAATTTTTATAAACTTACGATTTGTATGGCTTGGTAATTTCTGATTTCTGGCGTTCCAAATATGATATAGTGCAGGTGAAAACGAGGCTCCAGCAGATAAAATAATATATTTTAAAACATGTGAAATAGATTTACAGTTGGAAGTGATTTCGCCACACTACCCCCAACGACAAAGACTTGCTCGTCCACGAGCAATCTAATAAAAGAGTAGATCTTCCCCAAAGAAACAGGTTACCACCTTAAAGTTCAAAAGTGGAAGACCAGATGATGATGAACCTACCAGTAAGTGATACCAATTAATAGATATTTGGCACAGTTTCTTAATTCTCCAAAGATAAATGTATTAAACTTCAAACGCGTAACTTGAAAAGTTCAAACTTGTAACATTGAAATGTTCACACATGTAACTTTAAATGTTCAATTGTCAACTTAGAATAATGTCTCTGAAGTCTCACAATACTAATATTACTTCAAGAATTGTTGCAGATAATTTAAAATTTTTAAGCAATTTTGTTTATGTTTCTCAAAATGTTTGTAGGTTCACAAGAAAGTCAAAAAGTTATTGACGACTTTGCGCGCACAGTGGACAACCACTGCCACATTGGATTGATTCCTGGGTGACTTCGCGGCCATCAGGGTACCTTGTATACGTTATCGTATGGATATGGCGCATCCCATCCTTCCGTTGTGTGATGATAGGGCTGAACACTGCTCATGACTGCTGGAGTTGTGATAGGTGTCTGTTGACTCTGAACAGTTGCTGTGGTGGTCGTGACAACAGACGCAGCGAGGTGGCTATCAGACATTGCCAGAGAGACAGGCTCAGGATTTTCCTCAGACGTGGTGGTTGTCATGGTTGTTGGCATCTCTGCAGCTGGTGTCGACACCGAATCCTCAAGAGGCAGACCGATTTCCAGTTCACGGAAGATTGGTGGCGGCAACTCAAATGGTGATCCTGGAGAAGAGAATGGTGAAATCACGAGAGGGGATATGGGCCTTGGAACTGGAGTAGTCCCCTCGTCGCAAAGGGGAGTCTCCGGACTTCTGGGAGGAGCACCTAGCGCTGCGGGAATTATCCTCTTGGTTTCCCTCAGACCATTACTTGGAGCAGACTTGGGTTTGGCAGCATGTGTTTTATCGCGGCATTGCTCCATGTGGGTAACCCAGCTGGCCTGGTCCGAACATAACACCCGGCAGTAAGGGCATGCTTCGGAATCTAAAGCACAGGTTTGGCGATGCCGGTAGAGAGACGACCGGGAGTTGAATACCTTCCCACAGGCACAAGTGTGAACTCTCCCACCACCTTTATTCTTGTCGGTCATTATGTTGCGTATTGAATGCTGCAAATATTCAAAGATTGTTATTAGCTAGGCTTCAGATGTATCCTTGTTAATTTTACGCATTAATAACATTCAGTTTGCATTAGTCACGTCGGTCTTGTGTCATTTCTTTCTTCTTTACTATTTAGCGACGTCTCCTCGTGATGATATAGATCATGGAGTAAATTTCACACCCTCGTAGGGTTTCAATCGGTCAAAATGAACAACTTTCGGTTTGGCCAGAGCAGTGCGTTGTATGCGATAGACTGTGTCATGTAGTTTGCTAATCACCAGATATGGTCCTTCTCAATGAAGAGAAAGCTTTGGTTAAAGATTCTTCTTCCTGGCCTTTTGATGTAGCCATACAACATCACCAACTTTGTAGGGACTACCTTACAACACCGGTCATAATAGCGCTTCTGTCGAATGTTACTCTGAGACTGACATTCTCGTGCTCTTTCATGAACAACCTCGAGACGTTCTCGTAAGACTTTTGCATATTCTGTAGATTCGAAAGATGCAGCTTCAATTGGCAGTTCCACTTCTCGTCCCAACATCATCCTATTCGGGGTGTGTTGATTCACTTCATGGACTGATGACCGGTATGCCATGATTGCAAACGGTAATTGCTCATCCCAATCATTTTGGTTCAGCTTCACCATCATGGAGAGACGATCCTCAAGAGTACGATTAAATCTTTCCACTAATCCATTTGATTGAGGATGATACGGAGTGGTTCTGGTTTTCTCAATTCCCAAAAGTCGACAAACTTCCTGGAAGAGGTGGGACTCAAAATTAGTACCTTGGTCAGAGTGCATCTATCTTGGAAACCTCAAACCTGCAGATGAACTCTTTCACCACCTTATCTGTGACATTTGTGGCCTCTTGATCTCGAATAGCATACCCTTCTACCCATTTATTGAAGTGATCTGCTACCAGCAAGATGTACTTGTTTCCTTTGTTGGTGCGAGGTAATGGACCAATTACATCTATTGAAACCCGTTCCAATGGAATACCAACTCGGTATTGTTGCAATGCTGCCTTCCTCCGTTGGGTGGGTGCTTTACGTCACATTGTCGACACCAACTTTTTACGTCATCTTTCATGTGAAACTCTGTTGGATTTTTGGTAAGGTTTTTGCTACCCCTAGATGTCCAGCTGTCTTGGATGCATGCAAGTGATGAAAGACCTCCTTACGGTAAGCTGGAGGAAGGATCATCTGCCAGTGATGTGTTAACCCATCCGAAGATTCCCATCGGCGGTAAAGTATCCCATCCCTAAGAGAAAGACGCTCCCAGGTTGCCCAAAAGAATTTGGTCCCAGAACTTCTTGAAGAGATGTGCGTCCAATCTGGTCGTGTTGAACAGGACTTCTTTGCAGTGATGACCCATTCCAGATCCATGTCTTGCTCTTGTGCTGCGATGATGTTCTCATTGGACCAGAGATCTGATTCGCTGTCCATTGATGAAGCTGGATTATCTTGACATGGGACTGTTGGTTGTAATTGTAAGTCTGCAGCCTGACTTCTGGTTGTAACTGTAGATACTTGTACTCGGTTAGAATTTGCCATCTTTGTTCTGCAAAATTTATTCGGACTTCTCTCCTTGTAACCCCAGGACTTAGGTAGCCATTTGATCTTCGTGATGATTGTTCCAATTGGTCCGGAATGGTCTTGTATACTCATGATATAGCCCATCTTGTCACACCATTTGCAGGGTTTCCTGGACAAGGAATCTGCATTGCCGTGATACTTTCCTGGTCTGTGGACAATTTCAAAGTCATATGTACTCAATAGACCCAGCTATCGTGCCATCTGGCCTTCTGGTTCTTTGAAATTCAACAGCCAACGGAGTGCATATTACCTATGGCGGCCATAGAGAAAATGCTTGAAATATTTGACGAAGAAAAGCACTGCTAGTAATTCCCTTCTGGTGACACAATAGTTCCTTTCTGCCTTGCTGAGAGCACGACTGGCATAGGCGATGACCTTTTCTTGCCCTTCTTGCATTTGTGACAACACCGCCCCAATACCAGTTCCACTTGCATCTGTATCTAAGATGAAATCACCATTAGAGCTGGGATAAGCCAAAATGGGACTCTGTGTCAACCTGTTCTTGAGCTGCTGGAAGCATTCTTCACACTCGTTTGTCCATTTGAAATTTCTGTCATTTTCTGTTATCTGAAGTAGAGGTCTCGCAATTACAGCAAAGTTTTTGATGAATCTCGTGTAATAAGAGGCAAGTCCAAGAAAGCTTCTTGTTTCGTGCACAGAGGTTGGAACTGGCCAATTCTTAATTGCATCAATCTTTTCTGGATCAGCAGAAATACTATCAGCTGACACAACATGACCCAAATAATTCACATGTTGTTGAAACAGATGACATTTCTTTGGCTTGAGTTTGAGATTTGCTTCACGGAATCTGTTGAACACTATCTTGAGATTTGTGATTGCGTCATCAAGAGTTTTTCTAAACACTATAACATCGTCTAAATATACCAGACATATTTCCCATTGGCATCCAGCGAGTACCATCTCCATCAGTCGTTCAAATGTTGAAGGTGCATTGCTCAATCCAAATGGCATGACCTTGAATTGCGGATTTTTCTTTTGAAGTTTCGTCTAGTTCCACTTGCCAATATCCACTGGCCAGATCTAATGTGGTAAACCATTATGCTCCATAGAGTGAGTTGAGTGTGTCATCTATTCGAGGTAAGGGGTATGCATCTTTCAGGGTGACCAGGTTCAGCCTACGATAATCCACACAGAATCGCGTACTCCCATCCTTCTTGGATACTAACACAATCGGTGACGCCCATGTACTCGTTGACCTTTCAATGACACCTCTGTCTAACATATCCCTTATTTGTTTATCCGCTTCGTCTTGTTATGCATCGAAGTCGTCGGAATACTTGTCTCAGTGGTGGTGCACTGCCATGAATCGTATGTTTTATATCTTTGGCTCTCCCAAGATCTGCATCAAACTTGGCAAAAATGTCAGAATATTCAATCAGTAGCGCTTTGACCTTGCATTCTTCACTGGGATCCACTTCTTGTATACCCTGTTTGTATACTGATTCCAAATGCTCTGGTAACTCGGTACTGTGGAGAGCCATGTCTACACTGCAAGCATGAGGATGCTCTGTCCCAGAATTCCCCATTGAGAATTCATTCTCTTCACTCAAAACTTCAGTGACAGAGATAACAGGACTCAATACAGCACCTGTAGTTCCTTTATATAGCACCTCTGGTTCTGAACCAGTATTTACCACCCTTAAGGGACAGCATTCAGTGTCCACTCCTTATTCCGTAAACCATTTGGCGGTGGTTCACATATTGCCCATTTTCCTGTAATGTCCCTGCAGGAAATGGTACTTGAAATTAGCATTTGATGTCCCGGTGGTATCACTGTTGTTTCATCAACAACCAGTCGACAATAAGTAGATTCTTCAGACTGCCGCTTGCACAGGATTTGTTGTCGACCGCAAGTCGGGATGAATCGCTTGGGATGAATCTCACAGTTGTACTTTGTTAGGAAGTCCATTCCCAGGATACCATCACCTTTTATGTCTGCGATTATGACATCAACATTGCATGGAGAATCCAGAATACCAATGTCCATTTCACAGACTCCGATGATATCAAGTGGCCGATAATCTGATGTCAGTAAACATAGGGAAGTGGGCTGTATCTCTGGCCTGTTTTCAGACGATAATTTGTCGAATATAATCTTGGATACAATGGTAACACAGGCCCCAGTGTCAACTAAAAATAAAATGTTCTGATTCCCAATATGGCCAGACACATACAATCCAGTTTCTAGGTTCCGGTCTCCTATCTCTAGCACGGTGTTGCCATCCTTCTCTGCTTGTATTGGTTGATAGGAAGAAAAGATCCCCATTTTACCACGTTGTTGTTCCCAATGTTCAAAGTTTTCTAATTCCTGTAAACAGTTTGTGGATTGCTCTACTTTCCGGGGCATCGGTGTATCTACAACCGTTCCGGGCCCCGGCTGGACGGTTGTTGCCCATTTCCCGGACGTTGATAGTTTCCATCTCGCCGTTGTGGACAAAAACGCTTGGTATGTCCCTTTTGGTGACACAGGAAGCTCTCGATCATAGCGAATGATTGCCTCCCCTGAGACTGAAACTCTCTTTATTTCCCTTCATCGGAACAGGACAGTTTCTTTATCTTCTCTTCCAGGTCATTAATTCGCTTGATCAAGGTGTTGTCAGATACAGAATCCTCCCTGACATGTTTACGGGTTGTTGCACCTCATCTTTGCTCTTCCATTTGCCGATAACCTTCTAGTTCCAGGGCTGAAGTGACAGCCTGTTGCAGACTGGCTGGTTTCCCTTGATAGATCTGCATCCTCATCTCAGAATCTTCAAGTGCATCTTCATTATAGATTGATGAGTTTTCGCCAGTTGTTCTTGATGCACTGTAGTCATACCTGGTTATGCCAATGCTGTTAGTTTCCGTATTGCCTGTCCCAGTTCCCTCAGTGTTTCTTTATTCTTGCGAAGCCTTGCTCGCAGTTCTGCCAGGTATAGTTCTGCCTGTTCTCTTGGTCCAAATCGGTTGCCTAGCACTTGAACCAGCCTATCAAAATCTTGCTGTTCCCCTCTCATAGAGTACATGCCAATTGTCTTGCTAGACCTTGTAGATGCGTAAACAGGAAGTCTGCCTGTTCATCCTTCTTCCACCTGGTGATACTTGCGATGGTATAGAAGACTTGGATGTATTCATTCCATGGTATTTCATCATTATAGAATTCTGGTTTGAGTTGACGACGATTGGAACGTTTCACGTGAGACCATCGCCATGTCCAATATCACGTGGAGATGATCTCGGAGACATATCCGGTTCCTGTTTTTCTGTTTGATCGTCAGGAAGATTGAATATTATTTCTGGATCACTGTCTGGATCACAAAGGTTCTCATGGCCATTCTCCATCTTGAACTGCTTCAATCAGTCAATATAATACAACAGATGAGATGTTATGACAATCCCACCGCTGCCACCATGTGTAGCGGGACACGGGTTATACTTGATGGGCAGAATCAATGTGGACACTATCCAGAACTCTTTGTATAATTCTTGACTCATAAACTCTAATGGTAGCGAAATTCCAGCCGGTCTGATTGATTCCAATATTTCAGTCTGGTTTCAAAGTTCAACAAATAACAATAACAGTTTATTTAACGTATAATACAGAGTGCCATGAGATGGGACTGCGTCCAGAAACGTTATCACAGTTTTGCTTGAAATAACAATTGTTTTTAGTCTTAAACAGATTTATGCCAGTACTCGAAATGTCACGTTTTACCACTTCACCAAGATATCGGAATTCTGTTACATAAGGAAGCACTGGTTTCACACTGTCTCCAACTGTAATGTAACACTTGGGACAATGTCTCAACCTGGCTGTATCAACCTAGGAAAACAGACTGAGACAACGTGTCAAACTGAGACATGTCGAACTGAGACGTGTCGAACTGGGACGACGTATCAAACTGGGACAACGTGTCAAACTGGGACGACGTGTCGGAATGGAACGACGTGTCAAACTGAGACGATGTGTCGGACTGGGACGACGTGTCAGACTGGAACGATGTGTCAAACTGGGACGACGTGTCAGGCTGGGACGACGTGTCAAACTGGGACGACGTGTCAAACTGGGACGACGTGTCAGACTGGGACGATGTGTCAGACTGGGACGACGTGTCAAACTGGGACGTCGTGTCAAACTGGGACGACGTGTCAAACTAATATTCCCACAGTCTTCCTAATAACAATTCGAAGGATTAATATTAACTTGTGTATCAATGATTCAACTTGGTATGGAACTTTTCCCTGAACACATACTTCCATTTAGATTCCTCAATTTGGGACTTATTTCAATTAGGGAGATGTTATTCGGATGATGTCTCCGAGATCAACTGAGCAATTACGCCAAAACTGCTCCTATTTATAGGGCTAACTTATGAATATTCCTGAGTGACACAAAATCAATCCGATTGGACTGGACAGAGTTATGAAACAAACTGTCACTCCACTCATGAAACTCCGCCCACAGTAACCATAGCGGCGAAAATGGCTGTAGAAAACCCAGAAAAGATGGAAAAAATCCTACCCTATATATGTTTTGAATCAACAAATGCTTCAAGAAATATCTAAATCAGGGGAAACAACTTATTTCAGGAATAAGACTGACGTCAAAAATTCCAGTTAATTCCCCTAACATATCTCAAAATAACCATTTGTCATGAAAATGTTCACCGAAATATTTGACAGAAAATATCTGTATAGAATAACGTGGCGTAGCGAGGCGAAATCGGGCACTCTTGAATAACGTGAATATGCCAGATACAGACTGAAAATTTGGAGGACAAGTCTCTTATCATGTTCTGAACATATATGAAAGAATATTTTATAATAAAACTTCAAAGAATTTTTATAAACTTACGATTTGTATGGCTTGGTAATTTCTGATTTCTGGCGTTCCAAATATGATATAGTGCAGGTGAAAACGAGGCTCCAGCAGATAAAATAATATATTTTAAAAAATGTGAAATAGATTTACATTGATTTCGCCACACTATTCATATAAATGTCCCCGCTATAGACATTTCGTAAACGCACACACACACCACCACCACCACATACCACAACACCATCACCACTACACGCCACACACACGCACACCATCACCACTACACATACCCACACAAACACAGACACAGGTGACTATCAGGTACCCAGATTGAACAATGCCCCATCTCCCCCATACGCGTTCCTCTGCACATTTGAAACTCTTTCTCTACTACTCCCTAGTGCACAGGCGCATACCAATCCCAGTCTTAATCTACTGGACAAGAGAGAATATCATAGGTGCAACTTTAAATGACGGCTTTTGATTGGACAGGATCCGCCATCGATGTTTCTGTTAGGGAATTAAGATAGGCGTTAAGGCGTTGCCTGGAGATTCCCCTTCTCTTGATGCATATATTACAATGCAAATAACCTTGAAGTGCCTGGGACATAGTTAGCAGCTCCAAACGTGTCCTTTCTCTAATACACCCCAGTCTAGCTCTATCCGACATGATCTATAAATAGAACAAGTTTTTTCCCAGAAATTTCCACGAAAAATTCACCCTGACATAAAGACCGATGACCTAAAAAACAGGGGTTTTCCGAGCTAAACCTTTGCGCAATGTCCCGGCGTAGAGCGATGACGTCATCAGGGACCCAGCATGCTTTATTTCGTGGTGTGTGAATGGATTTATACATACACCTTGTCGACGCGTTAGAATTATATAACAGCATGGTACAATCTCTCGCAAAATGTAAAAAAAAACTTTTATGCTGGGGGCATTAAGACGTTAGGATAAGGCGTTACGGCGTTAGGATAAGAAGTTAAGGCGTTAACGATAGGACGTTAAAGCGTTAAGATAGTGCGTTAAGACGTTACTGTACAACTTTTCACAAAGATCATCGGAAAATTATACTGGATTTCTGCTTTCTCTACTAAAAACAAATGGATTACTTTCATTGATTTTGGTGGGTTTTTCTTCCGAAAAGAGAGACTACACTATGTCAACAATAACAAAATTCTCATTTCTACGACCAGCCAGGTGTAAAGTCCGTTTTCCGCTTTTTATTGTCTGTGAAATTTTTTACATGCACCTTTTTCCCCACCCTGCACCTCTCGGCAGGCCACGATTCGCTTGGATCCGATATTAGCCCATCTAGACCTGGTTGATAGGAGTTTTCCATATTTTAGTAATAAAGTCAGTGTTTCCGGATTTTATGTTTACTTGATCGGCCTCACGGAGCGCTTCACAACAATACCCGACCCAGTACGCCCATTATTGGCCCACCTCGACCCCAAAACGTCCATCTAAGTGCCCTTTTCTCACAATTGCTCCTGCCTGAGCATGCGCGCCATAGTCCTACTTTCACTACACACCAGTCCAGTCGGACGCTCCTGCACGAGCGCTTCAAATATGACACCTCACACGACCCAATCGGACCACGGATAGTCCACCTGGACCCTGAAACTTCCACCCAGATCTGTCTATGCACTAAGCAAGCGCAGTGAGAACTTTTCAGCTCAACTTAACGCATGGCCAGGAGACCCCTACCATCGTGTTCTACAGCTTGAGACTGAGAAAAGTAGGTGCCACATCCCATACCGCAAATGTCCATGCGTGGGTTCCCCATCGGGCCTAACATTGAAGTAAATGAACTATTACTATTGCAGCAACGATTTCAAAACTAAAACAATGTCTACTACCGGTAACCGTAAATGTCAAAAAGTTCCTCCGTCCTAGTCTGAATGTCTGTAGGCAGAAATTCAAAATTTAGTTGGAGCCATGTCTGCTCAGACAAACAAATCTATCGCACCTTCACATGCAGTGGGGCTCAATATCAAACCGGTCACATGTTTTGGTCTGCCCAATTAGGATGGCCGCGCGTAGATAGAAACATTCAAATCTTTGGTATGCCTAAACAAAATGCCAGCTGCAGACATTCCGCGTATTATGAGGCTAATTCTCCGTGGATCCGTCAATCAGATGTTTTGAAATCCGACTCTGACGCTCTCCAGGAAGCATTCTTGCAGTATTTCGCGAATAGCTTTTAGTGACATATATTTGTGACACAATAGCGAAATGCCAACGACTACAGAATGGTGATATTAAAAGAATGAATGCACTAGTGAGAGGATTGCCCCCAGCAATTCGAGCCTTAGTCACTCAACGAAGGCTCGCCTGGCTTATGAGTCATTTCGACTAACGTCCACATTAACAGTCGCTCCGAGCAAAAATACACAGCAATCAACCCCCAAATATGTCAAGTGTTGGCAGCTTTAAAATCTAAACTTGAGGCACAGGCCATCACACTTACTGACATTGATAAAAAACATGTTAGAGCTACACATTCAGGATACAACAGTTGGTGTTAGTAACATCTGCACGGCACGTAAATGTAAAATCTGAGGAAAATCGAATCACGCTGTCAGAAACGGTTTCATCTACAGGACAACAACCACAAAGTGGTTACCGTCCCTTCCAGAGGGCCAGCAACTGTTGACGATGTAAACAGCCCGGACACCAGGTCCGTTTTGCTGTGCCCCAGGTCCTTTAAGCTAAGAAATTCTGACAACGATGGGGCGTTTGTCAGAAAGGATGCAGGAATGCCATCCCATGTGGTTACAGATGAAGAACAAAGTGACTCATATGCTAAGGGGAACTTAAATAGTGACAATCTCCTGTTGAAAAACTTCATACCACTGACAATCGGTGACTCTAAAGTGCATGCATTAATAGACACCGGTGCAGATTTGTGTGTAGCGAGTACTAAAGTACTTGATTCATGTGCGTCATTGCATGGTGAGAAACTGTTGAAGTCTCAAGTTATTGTATCAAATTCAGAAAAAATACCAATCAAGGGTATGATACATGTCCAAGCAGTTTTATGCAAACACCCTGTCACTATCGAATTTTATCTAGTAGATGAACTGAGTCTTGATTACATTTTATGTGTGGATTTCTTAAAAACCCTCAATGTACTGAATGATTAGGGTAAAGAGAAATTTTCACTTGATCCTGGCCGTTACCCGGCAGCAACGGGTGATTTTGTTGTGCCTGCCAAATCAGAATGTGTTGTAGCTGCTAGAATCAGAGGGCTGGCATTGCGAGATCATGTCGTAGGCATGGCAAATGGGCTTCAACATTCAATGTTGAGGGTATGTTGGCAGTTAAGTCACTCTGTAGTGTACATGGCAGCAAAGTTGTACGTAGATATGCAAATCTTTCGGAAGAAGATGTGAAAATTATCAAGGGTACTGTGCCAGGTAGATTTGTATGTCTGTCATCCAGAGATAACATTTCTTTGTTTAAAGATGGGAGTGATAAGGTGAACACAGTACTGGTGGTGGTGGTGAGAATTTAGTGGTTCTAACAAACAAAACTGATAGTAGTGAGAGATTAGTGGTTCCGACACACAGCACTGATACTAGTTATAAGAAAGTGGCAGTCCTGAAACACATTCCCGAGAGTAGTGCGAGAGTAACGCTTCATGAAAGCAATTCTGATAATGCCTTAGCTGAATAGAGATCGCAGATCTCAGCCTATTTAAAACCATCTGAATATTTGGATTTTTGCAACAGTGATATCAGTGAAGCACAAACTAAAATTGATAAAGACTTTGCTGATTTTTGCTGATGTGTCCATGACTAACAAGCTGGGCGAGTGTGATATCATCAAACACAAAATTGTTGTTGAACCTAAACAGAACCCCATACAACAACGCGCGTATAGGATTCCCCACAAGAGAATGATTTTATGGAAGACATGAGTCTCAAGGTGTTACAGTGGAGTCTGTGAGCCTATGGGCTGCATCGTGCCTTTTAGTGAAGAAGAAGAATAACAATGGCTTTCGTCTGGTTGTGGATTACAGACCAAGTGACCCAGCTAGATTCACACCTCTTACCCACCACTAAGAAACTTTGAATGGATTTGGTTCCACGAAACCCCACTTTTCCAGCTGTCTAGACTAGGTTGCCTATGGGACTCAAAAATAGTCCAGCAACATTTCAGATAGTCATTATAAGAAGGGATTATTGATAGGGCTAACTTAGAGGACAGTACTTATGTATATGGATGACGCGGTCATTTTCTGTGGAAATGACGCGGTCATTTTCATTTTCGTAAGTCTTCGTCCGCCTTCGATCTGCAAACCTTAAGTTAAAACCACAGAAGTGTTTTTGTTAAAATCTAGTTGGAGGACACTATGACATCAGTCGTACTTTGGAGCGAAGCAGGCAGTAATACTTCTGGCCTGGCACGTTTGGTGACATTATCTCCTATGTGAACTCCTGTGGCACATGTACTCGCCGTAAACGACCAACTCGTTCGGTCAAGGCGCAAGCGATCCCTATGCCAGTACGTGAGCGTTTTGAAATAGAGAGTACAGATAGTCTAGGACCCGTATTACGATACAGTAAAACTGGCAATCGATACATAGTCGTGTTCGTGGACTCCCTCACTGAATATGTTAAGTTGATCGCTGTGCCGAATATCAAAGCTCCAACAATTTTCAAAATCTTTGTCACCAACCACTGTACCTACATTAGAGGGACAACTTATTTGTCGCAAATAGTGAAAGAGAGATCAAGAAAACGCAGTGCAATGGTGAGAGAGTGATTAAGTCCACGATTCTATCTTCCCTTGCGAAATATGTTGGAGAAAATCATGACTATTGGGATGAGTTTATTCTCTTTACACAGATAGCGTACAACACATGCCCCGACAGTACTGAGTATGCACCTAACTTCCTGGTTCATGGCCGCCACCCCAGAATGCCTCTGGACACAGAACTTCGTCTACCATCCAAAGAGACGAAGACAGCGCGTTAATTCATCGTTCCACTGCTGTTTATGGTTTATTCGTTTTACACAGGCGTCCTCTTCCGCATCTTGAGGGCTGCTCGGTCAGGTTGTCAGCGCAGGACGACCCCGATGTCCGATGCATGTCATATTCCATGAGACATCAGAGTATTAACATATACTTACTATTGTATGTAGCGGTACCACTATCCAAACCAACTAGAGTTGGTTTGGATAGTGGTACCGCTACATACAATAGTAAGTATTACTCTATGAGTAATATGGCAGTCATTGTATGTAAGTCACTGGAAACTGTTATATAATCTCATCCGGTAAAAGGTAGGACATCAGAGTAACAGTCGGGCGTTGATAGCTAGGACTGTCGTCGATCTGTAAAGCCGGGTACGTCTTTTCTGGTGTTCCACTGGGGCCGGTCTATTCTCTCTGGCAAGGGGTGTGGAGGGGGGGAGGGGAGGCGGGGTGATGACGCTCAGAGAACGATATTCCTGTATTTCAGTGCAGAGAAAATGTTTACGTTCGTTTTAAAAATTACAGACATCATTTGGACGCGATCTTATGTGCGAGGAAGAATCATTTATACCAGATTCCAATAATTATCCCACACCGATTACGGCGTTGATCTGTACGACCTCGAGACAGTTGCCATCACAGATTTGCTGACTCCGTCCTCGAGCAGCGCGTGAGTCCACTGCCGACACAAAGAGCACTACCGAATGATTGTGATGGATTCTGAAAATTCTGAAGGATTTTTTATTACACGAGATAAGATATACACTCCCTGAAATTTTCTATCGAGTTGCCAAACAATTTACATCGCCATATATCAACATAACTCAGCTAAAACAGGTGCACCGCCTCCTGTGAACAGCGGTCCGACTGAAATCTGTATTGAGTGACAGCTGTCATCATGCAATGTGGCGATTTCTGCACGTGCGTCATTCATAAATTTACTTCGACTGCCACGCCCTCGGATACACAGACTCGGCGAAACGACAAGAATCATGCGAAATAATTCGCATTTGTAAGCCTTTCGAGTCGCAAAACTAAGTGAAAGCAGATAATGTAGTCAATAATCTATTGAAAGTCGAAAATCGCGAGTAATTCTCACTTATAGCCATTTACTATGGAGCAGACGGTGCGATAACCTAACCACCTCGTCCAAATGGTATTTGGAGTAGGCCATTTTGGAATACAGTCACGTGAGAAAGGGTACTATATCGTCCAATATAGGACAGCAATCTCCCTATGCTTTCAATGATAAAGATCAGGCAGATGCTTTAGAATATATAATATCACCCCATAGGAGGTCGTCGATGATGGTAATAGTCTGTCGTTGATCTGTATAGCAAGACAAATTTATGTTCCATAGCTCTGTAAGATGAAATTCTCCCTGTTATATAATCTCGCCGCGTACTAGGTAGTAGATCAGAGTAAAGCAGGATATATTTACTTTCCATAGCTCTGTCATATGAAAGTTTCATCTCCCTGTTATATAATCTCCTCCCGTGGGAGGTAGACGATCATAGTAACAGTCTGTCGTTGATCTGTAAAACAGGATCTCTGAGAGAATTGTAGAATTGAGTATTTTCCTGGAGCGAAAATGATGAGATGAGATCACCCCAAACCACAACACATCACGTGGGCTTGACAAATTTTATTACATGAATAAAATTGACCTACTCACTGCTACAAACTAACTAAGCAGCCTAGAGCGGCAATAGGCTGAGGCAAGTAAACGACATTTAATAATAAGCAGCATGGTGACGTAATGTGATTAAAGCAACACGATTACAGCATATAAGCAAATAAAATAACAGTACCATAATAATAATACAGTTATTAAAGCATGAACTATATAGATGTGTGTGCACAGATTAGGACTTGGCACATTCTGATTAGTTAACCTAACTTGCAGAGTCCAATAGTTGATCACAGAGCGACAACGACTAGAAATGACAAGTTCATATTAAATATACTGTGTCAATGTCAAATAGTTCATTAGATGTCTCGACGAAAGTTCATTGAGTCAACCCCAATCCATAGTAGAGGAGTAGGAGACTTGGGAGTAGGATAGGGACTGTAGAAGTTGTAAAGTGCTATGGTGATCTGGTTTGATATAGCGGAAGACACAGTCACTCTTCCAATCACCAATAGCGGGTACCACAGGAAGGGGCACGCCGGCACACACAAGCCACGTTCCATTCCCCACGTCTCAGACTGTGGGTACTGTAATCATGGGACGGAAGGCCGGTACGTTTGAACAAGCGCTGGAGGCGAGCCCGAAACAGGGCAGATGTGAGCGAAACTACCTGCCTGTCGTGAACATAGGCGAAAACAGAGGCGTGCCAGGACGAAATGGAGGACAGCAGAAGCCGGGCACAGGGGATTACCAGGCAGAAAGGGCAAGGCAATTTCATGCACACGCTGTTGAAATTGCACGGTTTTAGAGGCTCTGATTTTCATAACCCCCCTCTGAGGGACAACGCGCATGTCACCATGCACAACACATTTACAAGTCTCGGAAGAATTTGTAGGCACAGTCAAGTTACTGACCTGTAATAAGCCTAAAAAATCGGTGAGGATTGTTGTCCACAGTTGGAGTTCAGCGAGCACAGAAAAATCCAAACGTGTTCGAAAAGTATGTAAATGCTGGAGGGTTAATGGCAATTTATAATCGGTACCAGCACCTTTGACACTTTTCACACCTGTCAGTAGAGACTTCAGTCACCAGTTATCCTGTAGCGGGTCAGGGAGGTTAGAATGGCGATGCAGAAATCTAACCGCACTCAAGTACTGTCGAATAGTGCCCACCGTTTAGATCGGGCTAGGAAAGAAGCATAGCTTAGCAGAACACAATCCGAGATAGGCGTAGGTGGGCAGTCAATTTTGAGCACAAAAGTCCATGTAGCATTTCAGTTGGGATGCATAGGCGCGTTTGGTGAAAGGCGCTAAGGCACTGGACTCCCAAAAGGCGGTATCTCTATCACATCAAGTTCCTGCAGTAAAACTGCCACTGCGAAATATGTTCAGAGATAAAACACATAGGAGCATGAGTCATATGGTGGGGAAGCCAAAGACTGCTAGGGGTAGCAAAGCCAAATTGTTCAAATAAAGTGTCCGTAAATCGGCACATTTGTCCATCAACGTGCATACGAGAAATAGCGTCTGCCAGGGTGTTAAATTCTCCAGGGTAATAGACGGCATGCACAGTGTCATGGTATTGTAGTCTATTATTAGACGTTGTGGAAGTTTCTGGAATCTAAGGCTGATGCGAGCTTGTTTACGTTCTATTATGTGGGTCAACCTTAGAGCGTTCTGGAAGATTGCTGTAAATTGTATCTAGGTCAGATGATGAGGTAATGCTGTGTAGTATAGAGGCTTCTTGATTGGCAGAATGATCGCGAATGCCTCATAGAGTATAAATAGCGCATCACTCAGTCATTCAGCAGGGAATTCAAACTGGCTTTTTATGTGATTAATATTACAAGCGTCTGGTCCGTCATTCACAATTCAGCCGTCGTCCATTAAAGAATATCCGCGTCCATAATCCAAATACCTATTCTATATTCCATCTAACAGTATTAGCACCAAATTCAAAAAGACAATCATAGTATACATAAACATAGGCTTGTTTCCTGCAAGAGAGAAGCGGTCAACAGTTTTCACTGATGCCGGCAAGACATCATGATGTTCCAAAAATATCAAATCCATATCGCTGATCAGTATTCTTAATCCATAATGAGTCTGTTATACTGTGTTACTATCTGGATTTGTGTTACGGTAAAACCTGAAGTAGCAGAAGTAGCAGAAATTGATTCTAAATTGGTTCTAAATTGATACAGCTTTACAACATTGTCTAAATTTGTGAAGTCAGGGAATATGCTATCAGGACAGCACATTTGACCCAGCACAGTTTGCCTTAGATCCTAGTCAGGAGGAATTTAACGAACTACGCAAAGAAGATTTGTTCGCGCTGTGTAAATTCCTACAAAATAAAGTTAAAACATCTTGGAGAAAACAAGAAATTAAGAAACTCAGTATTAAACATTTTCTTAACAAACAACTTTGGGATGAAAGTGATTTTGATTTAACTGAGGAAACAGCTGATGATTTGAAAATAAGGAAATTAGAATTGCAACGTCAGCTGGAATTAAAGAAATTAGAATTAGAGAGAGAAAGGGAAGAAAGACAGTTTCAGTTAGAGAGAGAAAAATTAGAGAAAGAAAGAGGCAAAGAATTAGAGAGAGAAAGGTTAGAAAAAGAAGAAAGAGAGAAAGAGAAAGAAAGACAGTTTCAGTTAGAAATGAAGCATATGGAATTACAGTCGCAAACAAGTCCTCCTGCAGATGCACCTGTACTATCACAATCAAAATTTGATGCGACTCATCAAATACGTCTCGTCCCACCATTTCAGGAAAAAGAAGTTGATAAATATTGTCTGCATTTTGAGAAAATTGCTGAAAATTTAAACTGGCCAAAAGAAAATTGGAGTTTACTTCTTCAAAGTGTTTTCATCGGAAAGGCAAGGGACATTTACACTCAATTGACAGTAGAGCATGCATCAAATTATGATACAGTGAAGGATTTAATCCTTAAATGTTATGAATTAGTTCCTGAAGCCACAGGAAAAGTTTCGTAGTTGTGAAAAGAAACTCTCAGGCTCATGTAGAATTTGCTCATTCAAAAGAACAGTTATTTGATAGGTGGTGTGCCTCGGTTTAAACTTGACAACAACTTTGAAAGCCTTAGACAGCTTATGCTGCTAGAGGAATTTAAAAGGTGTATCCATGGTGATAGTAGAACATTTCTTGATGAAAAGAATGCCAACACTTTAGATCAGGCAGCACGTTTTGCTGACGAATACGCTCTGACACACAAATTATCATTTGTCAATGCTGTTAAGCCAACTTCATTCCAGTCTAATATCTCAGGTAACACAACCAGTTCTTTCTCAAGGCGTAAAACTTTTAACCCCAGTTACAAAGGTCAAAGGTCAAACACAAAGTCTCAGTCACCCACTTTTAACACTCAAAATAAGTCTCCCGTTTGCAATTATTGTAAGAAGGAAGGCCACTTAATGGCTAATTGTTTTAAATTGAAAAGAAAACAACAATATCAAGCCCTTGAAAAGCCCAGTGGTTTCATCACTTCAAGATCTATACCCAAGCAGATTAGGGACGTTCATAGTGTATATGACGTTAAGATGGCCAGCGACACTGTTCCTATTAGTTCTATCAAGGATAAGGTTGACAGTTTTTTAAATACTGTTACGGAGATTTTTTGAACCATTTATCCACCATGTTTTTGTGTCACTTTCAAGTGATTTGTCTAATGCTACTCCTGTGAAGATTTTGCGATATACGGGCGCGTCCCAGTCTCTTTTGTTGGCAAATACTTTGCCGTTTTCTGACTCTTCATCTGCAGGCAGTAATGGGGTAGATTCTGTAAATTACACCCGTTCCGCTCCATAACGTTCATCTGTCTTCCGACTTGATTTCTGGGCCTGTTACGGTGGGTATTAAAGGCAGTTTACCATTTGAGGGTGTTCAATTACTTCTTGGAAATGATCTTGCGAGAGATAAGGTCGGGGTTAACCCGATTGTAACTGACAAGCCTTGTTTGGATCAGATCCATAAACCAGTTGAAGACGAAATTCAAAGTTTGTATCCTGCTTGTCCAGTTACTAGAGCCATGAGTAAATAGGCTGAGGAGTCTGAAAAGTCTTTTAAAGATGACGTCATCGATGACGTTTGTTTGGCCGATACTTTCGTGTGTTTAAATGATGAGGCTGATAAGTCACATTTTGATAGCAAATTGGAATGTTCTAATGACAAAATTTCAAAATCACGGCTGGTTAATGAAGAGCATAGTGACAAGGACATCTCCAAGTTGTTTGACAGGGCAGTAGATGAGTGTGATGTAACTCAAGAGCCTGTGTGTTATTTTTGTAAGAATGGTGTTCTTATGCGCAAATGGCGACCGCCAGATGTGTCACCTGATGATGAGTGGGCAGTTAAGTATCAGATTGTAGTACCAAATTCATATCGTGTAGATATTCTCAGACTAGCCCATGAAACACCTCTTTCAGGCCATTTAGGTGTTAACAAAACATATTACAAAATTCGAAATCATTTCTATTGGCCAAATTTAAAGAAAGATGTTACTGAATTTTGTAGGTCATGCCACACATGTCAAATGGTAGGAAAACAAAACCATACCAAAGGCCCCTATACAACCAACCCCTGCATTTGAGGAACGACTTAGTAGGGTGATTATAGATTGTGTTGGTCCATTACCAAAAACAAAGTCAGGCAATCAATATATGTTAACAGTCATGTGTGCTTCAACCAGGTTTCCTGAGGCCATTCCTTTACGGAATATTAACCCTATCTGGCCTGGGCGATTTGGGGTGTACCGCAGCCTGGGGGGGGGGGGCGGAAAGTGCCCCTCTTAAATATTTTCGCTATCGAAAAGAGCATTTTTGGAGGATTTTTGGTCAAAATCTTCGAAATTTTTTATTTCTGTTTTTTCTTCGCAAAAACTGCATGATAAATTAGTAAATAATAATCTGATATGAAATAATATAAGTTTTACTCACTTTTCTATACAGAAAAGCAAATTTTTTGAAGAAATATGACGAAAACATCACTTTTTCTGGTACCCCACATGGCTGTCATTTTGAATTTACCCATGATCCTCTGCTCGTGCGGTTATGGGGGCAGTTAACTATAATATGTTGAGAGGCTGCTGTGAAAAGACCTACATCTAGGGCCTCGCTCAGAGAAGGCCCTAAACACAGAGCCTATTCATATTTCATATATCAAAATATTTCTATGCATCTCAGGAATATTTTTAGGCCAAAACATCTGAGCGTTGAAATTTTTTTTTAACTCACTGACCTGTATTCAACAACAACAACAACGCTGACATGTGGGCTCATTTTCCACAAAATACATCAACTTCCGCTGACGGCTCATGTATCCACTACGCAAATGAGATGTTTTTATTCACTACGACTCTGTCAGGTAACTCCAGTAGCTTTCAAAAAAGTGGAAATTTTACTATCATCGCCAGCTCGATTTCAATGTAGTATGTCATCTGTCAGAGTTACAAAAATGGCGCCCAAGTCATAGCTCGTTCCGAAGTGCATGATGTCATCACCAATCCACCACTAATTTAAAAAAAAATTTCTGAATTCATCCATTCTGATTTTCTTTCAACCTTTAGGCTGAATTTATATCAATACAATCTAAAAAAATGGCATTTTCAATTTTAAAATCAAGTTTTGAGGGGAATTCCAGTCTGTGACCTCTACAACACTGGGATACTCCCTGGCTTTTTGTACGAAACAGTGCAGGCCATCCTATGCAAATAGGCTCAAAATGACCCCAACATGATAACCTATAATGTCACGAAGTTTCAGCTCTCCATTTTTGGCGTTCCGGAGATATCGCAGAAAGTTTGGTAGGGGGGCATTTTGGCCCCCCCTCCCTCCTCCAGGACTGGTAGGGTTAATGGGGGAAGGAATGGAGGGGGAAATATCAGGTGGTATTTTTTGGTGATGCTAAGATATATTGTTTTAGTAAAATGTATAGAATCGCGTTGAATCAACATGTTGAACTTTTGTGTAATTTTTGAAGAAATATGGCGAAAACATCACTTTTGTGGTACCCCCATGGCCGCCATTTTGAATTTACCCATGATCCTCTGCTCCGGGGGTCATGCAAATAGGCTCAAAATGACCCCGATATGATAATCGGAAAAGTCACGGAGTTTCCGCTCTTATTTTCTTGTCGTTCCGGAGATACGAGCAAAAAACCAACGGGGGGGGGGGGCGGAAAGTGCCCCCCCAGGCCAGTAGGGTTAAGGCAAAAACTAGTGTTAAAGCCTTAGTTAAGTTTTCACACTTGTCGGCCTACCCCAGTCCGTTCAGTCTGATCAGGGATCTAATTTCATGTCAGGAATTTTTCAACAAGTCAAGCATGAATTGGGAATAAAGCAGTACAAATCATCTGCATACCACCCGGAAAGCCAAGGCGCATTAGAAAGA
Organism: Hanleya hanleyi; assembly: GCA_036873755.1. Taxonomy (NCBI): domain Eukaryota; kingdom Metazoa; phylum Mollusca; class Polyplacophora; order Lepidopleurida; family Hanleyidae; genus Hanleya; species Hanleya hanleyi. Next base: position 82,515 of record JAVTVY010039631.1, on the reverse strand, counting down.
TTTCACCAGACATTAAAGAACATGATTAGGTCTTATTGTTTTGACACTGAGAAAGACTGGGATGAAGGCATACATTTGTTATTGTTTGCTGTTAGAGAGTCTGTTCAAGAGTCTTTAGGTTTCAGTCCATTTGAATTCGACTTTGGTCATACAGTTAGAGGACCACTTAAACTGCTAAAGGAAAAGTTCCTAGACAGCGATTTTGACTCATGTAGTCTCTTACAATATGTGTCGGACTTTCGCACCAGGTTGACTAAAGCATGTGATTTGGCCATGTCAAATTTAAAGTCAGCACAAAAATGTATGAAAATAATCTATGATAAACATGCCCTTAAACGAAGTTTCAAACCTGGTGAGAAGGTACTGGCTTTTCTGCCTATTTCTGGTCATCCATTTAAGGCTAGATATTATGGTCCTTATGTCAGTGAAAAGAAATTAAGTGACCGTAATTATGTAATTCAGACTCCTGACAGGCGTAAACACAAACAGTTATGTCATGTAAATATGTTAAAGTTATATATAGACAGAGATAGCACTAACAGTAATGTACACCCTGTAAGTGTAGTTAGTTCTGACCCCGATAATAATGAAACTCGTGAAGAGCCCATGACAGCGGCGAAATTACAGAACTCTGACATTCTACTTAATTTGGATTCCAAGTTGTGTCATCTTGAACCAGCGCGTCAGGAAGAACTTCGAACTCTGCTCAATCAATATGAACATTTGTTTCCCGATATTCCTACTCGGACTGATAAAATTTCACATGACGTCAATGTCGGAGATTCTAATCCAGTGAAGCAGCACCCATATCGTTTGAATCCCATTAAAACAAAACTATCTGAAAAAAGAGATTCAGTATTTTGTTGGACAATGACTTCATTGAACCAAGTATTAGTAACTGGAGTTCACCTTGTATCCTCGTTCCAAAGCCAGATGGCAGTTAGGGGTCACGTCCAATTAATCGAGGCGCTTTCTCGATGCCTTCGAGATGGATCGAGAAATCGGGAGGGCAGAACCGGGACCCCTGGCGACGTCTCCCGGTTTTCGAGATGGACATGAAATTTATTGGTAATCTCGAAGGGGGCCCTGGTTTCTATATGTCCGTGATTTTTTGGCTTCCGTAGCTTCCCAGACGATTGGAGTGTTGTGCGGGCATCAAATTTTGGGACCGCTCGTCGTATACGCATATCGCGGCCCAAAATGGAATCCCGACAACGGATTTTCCTATTTTGGAAACGGTTATCCCATATTATAATCGGTGTGTCCATGTCATGAGGTTTTCCTAATCCAATTGAAATAAAACGTTTCATTTATCTTTAATGAATATATATATTTGAATTATATTCTCTTACCTGGATAGTTGCTTGTATATCTGACGCGAAATAAATGACATATTTAGGGTATTTGTTGCCTTATTTGACGAATACAAATAACATATCCGGCAATCATAGAGTGTTTAACGTAATAACGCGAAATAAGACATGAAGTACGCCCGATTTTGGAAAGAAATCGACCTGTCAGTTGTGTTAATGACAACGACAGGTGCGCCTTCCTTCATAAATTAACTGTTGATTCCGAATCGTAGAAAATAATATGAATTCTACACCTTCCGCTTAAAGAGTTGTTTGTATATGTCGGCCATAGGCGGAGCACGTTGTTAGTTTCACTGTGTGAAGCAATCGATTTCATGTCGGGTACTAATTTGAGGCGTCGATTTCAAATTCAACTCAGTCTGGCTTTGTAGTGATGTTTATTTCACTCCGCTATTGACCTCTAAGAATTGTCAGACGGACGCTAGGCTATTAACTGGAATTGTTTGTTTTAACGGTTTTTTTCTTTTCCATGAATCTATATTATTGTATTTATTTCCTTCTTAGGCCCGATTGTTTTAAAATTAACTCGACATGAACTTCCCGTAGACGAATTATCTGCCAAATTTATCAAATCATAACAAGTTCAAACAAAGAGATTATATCAATAAAGTTTATAGCTCATATAAGACTGCCTAGAAGAGGCTGGCGGCAATATTGACAATCGGAATTGGAGGTGTAAATAATTCACAAGTCACACCACAGTCGGTCTGTGAAAAACAGTCGGTTTCAAACAATAACGAAGGGGAGGGGGTGGAGGAGTTAATTTCTTTGAAAGAAAAAACTGAAATAACATTGTTAGCATGCGTGGCTTAATAGTATGCCCACATTCTATTATTTGTTGCTGATTTCCTGTGTCTAGCAAATTAACCAAATGATGAAAGTAATAACACCCAATTCAGGGCGCAGTAACATTTTGGATCTACGGTCACACACGTTTTACTATCAGCGATACTGCTTTGTCCATGAGAACGACTGACAGGGAGTGCTCAAAAACTTCGATCGAGCGTTTATGTTAAAATTCTCCGCTTTCAAGTGAATTACCAGTCGATCATGTGGTCTTCAATGTCACTATTTGTCTGAATAACGGAGGAATCTCTAACGAAGCGTCAAGTCAAACTGATATCAAATAAATTTTATCAATATTTTTTCTCCCATTCTGATATACTTTCAGAAGAACCTGTGTAATTATTTTAGACTTGCAGAATTTATTTCAATGCACAGTTCCTGGACGTATCTCATAAAGTGATTCAAATTCTAAAAGTAGGTTCGAAATAAGTTTCTTCCAATGCAGACCATGCGACTCCAGATATCTAGACAGACTTACAAAATAATATTAAATTATTCATTTTCAATCTAATTTATTATGCGTCTTTTAATGCATATGTATTCGCCGAGATTAATTTCGCTACTACAGAGAACTACATATATTACGAGCATACGCCTTCTGAATGGTTCAAACCATTTGAAGGCATCTCGATTCCATTCTCGAAACAATTCTATTTATTTCGAGGTGGATCGAGATGGGCTTGTGCTTCGAGAGAAAACCGGGAGCAAACCGGGACAACAATCGATAGAGATAAACCGGGACCCTTCGAGACGAGATATTTATCGGTATTACTCGGTTATCGAGACACCGTCTCGATCGATTGGACGTGACCCCTTACAGGATGTGTACTGACTACAGAAATGTGAACACATTGACCAAAACAGATACATTCCCTATTCCACGCATTGACGATTGCATTGATAAAAGTGGGAAGTGCCAAGTTTGTGTCAAAGTCTGATCTTCTGAAAGGATTTTGGCAAGTTCCATTGACAGATCGTGCGAAGGAGATATCAGCATTCGTCACTCCGGAGGGTCTGTTCCAGTACAAAGTCATGCCATTTGGAATGAAAAATTCTCCAGCCACGTTCCAGCGTCTCATCAACCGTGTGACTTCTGGTTTGGAAGGATGTGAGACTTACATTGATGACGTCATTGTCTACAGCGATACATGGGAAGATCATCGACAGAGAATTCGCGCACTGTTCAATCGACTAAGTGACGCCAAGCTGACAGTCAACCTTGGAAAAAGTGAATTTGGACATGCACGTGTGACATTCTTAGGTCATGTTGTAGGTCAGGGTCAGGTAAAATCTGTAGATGCTAAGGTTAGTGCTATCTCGCTATTTCCAAGACCAACATGCAAGAGACATCTGATGCGTTTCTTGGGTACGGTTGGTTACTACAGAAAATTTTGTCCAAATTTTTCAGATATTACTCTTGAGAAAAAGGGCAAGTTTTGTTTGGACCGATGAATGTGAATCAGCTTTCGAAAATCTGAAAGCCATATTCAAGAGCGCGCCAGTTCTTTCAGCACCAGATTTTGATTCACCTTTTAAACTGGCTGTAGATGCTAGTGATGTTGCTGCTGGTGCCGTTTTGTTACAAGAAGGTATAGGGTGTAGATCACCCAATATGTTATTTTTCACGTAAATTTGACAAACATCAGAGAAATTATTCTACAATTGAGAAAGAAAGTTTGGCAATGATATTGGCATTTTGATGTTTATGTGACTTCATCATTGTCAATTACTGTATTCAGTGATCACAATTCACTTGTTTTCATAAGTAAGATGAAAAACAAAAATCAAAGATTGTTGAGATGGAGTTTGATGTTACAAGAATACAATATTGAAATCAGACATATTAAGGGCAAAGATTATTTGATTGCTGATTGTTTGTCTCGCATATAATGTACATATGTTTGTCAACATTTTTGCTGTTGTAATATAGATTGTCAAGAAAGTTCCAATTTGAAACTTTCTTTTTTTAAGAGGGTGAGTGTCATGATATTGTAGTCTATTATTAGACATTGTGGAAGTTTCTGGAATCTAAGGTGACGCAAGCTTGTTTACGTTCTATTATGTGGGTCAACCTTAGAGCGTTCTAGAAGATTGTTGTAAATTGTATCTAGGTCAGATGATGAGGAAATGCTGTGTATTCTAGAGGCTTCTTGATTGGCAGAATGATCTGTAATGCATCATAGAGTATAAATAGCGCATCACTCAGTCATTCAGCAGGGAATTCAAACTGGCTTTTTATGTGGGTCTGTTATAATGTGTTACTATCTGGATTTGCTATCGGACATTGTCTACTTACTGGGACTGTGTGCAACTGAGCAGTGTTGGATTACCATTATTCAGAAGAGTGATTTGTGCGCGTCAACAAGGACTGTAAAGAGTACACCGATATAGCATTGAAGAGTGAGACTATATTTCACACATCTATTTGTTGTATTAACCTTACGTAAATTGTATATGATTTTAGTATTGTAAATAAATATTTTATTGTTAATCTTTGACTTCACACGTCTTTCTGTTACGGTAAAAGCTGGCGTAGCAACAGTAAAATCATAAGCAATAGGCAACACATTGAAGCACTCGAGAAGAAGCGTCCGACTGAACTGGTGTGTAGTGGAAATACCGTCAATCTGAGCATGCCCAGGTTGGAAATTGTGGGAAAAGGGCATTTTAATGGACCTTTTGTGGTTAAGGTGGGCCAATCATGGGCGTACTGGGTCGGGGAGGGTATACACGTGAAGCTTTCTTCCAGGCCAATCAAGTAAAGAGCGGGTGCATGTAAACATTTTCAGAGAAAAAAACGGAAAACGTACTTTACACCTGGTGAGTTGAGATTGTGTAGTCTCTCAATTTCGGGAAAAAGAACAAATCAGGGGAAGTAATCCCTTAGTAACTGAGAAAGCAGAAACGCACGTTAAGGCGTTACGATAGGGCGTTAAGGGGCTGAGACGGCGTTAATGCGTAAACATTGGGCGTTAAGGCACTGAGACGGGCATTAAGGCGTAACGAAGGGCGTTAAGGCGTTGAGACGGGCGTTAAGGCGTAACGACGGGATAGTTTACGTCGTCATACAGGAATATCGTGGTAGAGTGTCTGCTGAATGGAACGTCGACTGTGCACGCATTTGGGATACGCTTGTTTTTATGGACGTAACACAGTAACGCCCGCCAACGCCTAGCTTAATGCTTCAAAGCCCTGGTGAAATAGCTCAGAAGCTATGATGGGACTGAAAATTCCATTCCATTCCATTTCATCGAAATTCAGTGACGCCTGTCAACGGCCGTCGTTACGCCTTAGCGCCCGTCTCAACGCGTATACGCCCGTCGTTATGCCTTAACCGTCCTAATTATTTTTCTTACCCATTGAGCTAGGGGCTGAAACTTACAACATATACCCTTGAGTCAGGCTCTACCAGAAATTGTAAAAAAAATCCAATATGGCCGATTTGATGACGTCACAGTGACGTCATTTTCAAAAACGGCATTTTTTGGTCAATTTTTCGGTCAGATTTTTCGAATTTTTTATTTAGCCAATTTCTCCGCAAAAATTGCCTGATAAATTAGCAAATATTAATGTGATGTGAAATAAAATAGTTTTTGCTCACTTTTCACCGCGGAAAAGCAGAAATTTTGAAGAAAAATGACGAAAACATCGTTTTTCTGGTACCCCAGGTGGCCGCCATCTTGAATTTATCCATGATCCTCTACTCGGGGGGTTATCCAAATAGGCTCAAAATTACCCCAATATGATAAAATATAAAGTCACGGAGTGTCAGCTCTCAATTTTTTTGTCGTTCTGGAGATAGCGCAGAAAGCTTGGTAGGGGGTCATTTTGGCCCAGGACTGGTGGGATTATGGTCTCTGTGTTGGCTGTCCAACAAGGGTACTTCGATAACAGTACGTGTTTATCCAGTCCCTTGTATGTGGGCCAATAGATTTACAAGTTATGTTTAATCAGTCAACTTTAAAAATGCAAACCGAACATTCGACGATTGTCGCAAGCTATATATGTGGTAGAGTAGTAGATGCTTCCTCTCTTACATGAAACTGCATTTGTGCTTGTTGTAAAGTTTACAATGAACTTTTGTGCTTTAGCATGAAATCTAGCCAAGTTGAATTGTCGGGTATGGGGAGGGGCGGGGCGGGGGGGGGCATTCGGGTGAGGATTTGACATGCAGTATTGCAACTTGCGGGTTTCGCAGTGTTGAATCTCAGAATGATAGCATTTGATGTATCAGCAAATTGCTGTGCTGATTTGACATCTTTGCTACAATGCTTTGACATATGCGATTAATTAATTTACCTAAGTTGCACTTCACATGTCACATGATATCCTTTGTGTCATGCAGTTAATTCCAATGGTCACGGATGACCATGTTTATAAGAACTATGTCAATAAACATCAAATCGCATAATATTTGCTACTAAGTTTACTATTGTTGTTAAATCTATAGGAATTGTTCAGTTTGTTTCCACTGGATCTGTTTCGACTTATAATAATAGGAATTTTTGTCTGCTTTGGAGTTGTTTTGTATTCTGTGTTTCACCACAAAACTGTCGAAACTGTTTAGCCTCCCATAAACAAAGACAAATCCGTATGGCAACAGTGAAATCTGTCGAGGTCCCTTTTGCATGCCTTTCTAAAGGGGGTGATAAAGTAATAAATTAATACAATGAAGACAAAATTTAGCTCTTTAGCCAGAGGCTACATCCCATAATTCGATTGGTTAACCTATCTGCAAATTGTCTTTCGGATCTGAATGATATTTTCTTGGCGGCGTTATGATATGGTATATCCGTGAACGAAATTTCAATGGTTCTTGCCTTCAGTTATGAGAAGGATGATTTTCGATATATTATTTGTTATGGTGAATTGCTGTCGGGCCTCCTAACGTACTCTCATTGACAGTCCTCTGACTGTCAATGAGTCTCTTTAACAAAGTCTCTTTAACGGCTTTTCTGATGGATCACCTGAACGTAAATATAGTCAGAGTGACCTCTTGAATTGTCGTTGTGACATCATAGGCATATCCAGTTATTCGTTCCGTCTAAGTTAGCCGATTTCAAGGAGGTTTCTTGGAAACGAAAGCATAATCAACTGGATCAACTCATCATCTTTCCTTCTCTACCAATTTATAAATAATACACACTATAGACCCTGAAAATTTTATGAGATTAAGGCCTTCAGGATATATCGGTCATCGAATTATTCTGGATGGATTATAAGAGAATTTCGGTGGAGAGTATATAATGGGATGGTATTCTATACATGTGAGTTATAATGCCTATACATTCATTGATTTAAAGTCACATGATGAAGGTGTGACATTGGACACTGAGTTTAGTGATCAACACTTTCTATGTACACACATGTAGACCATTATATCAGTGAGATGATCGGAGAATTATTATTTCAGATCGATGGATCGCTTCGAATGTGCTCATATGGGGCTTCAGTGTTCACAGATGTGCAGCTTCTCTACAACAGCATGTACGCTATCAAAAACTAGGGAGATCAAATTTGGACCATTACAGGAACGGCGGAACAAGGAAACCCAATAATTTCAGCAACGAAAATATGATAAACATTAGATATAGATCTAGTATATAGTTTTGATGATTTTCCGTAGAGAATGCATCAGAACACCCAAAGTCTACAAAGTTTTATGAGGGTCTAATAAAAGAAAAATGAAGGCTGAATCGATCCCGTTTTACATCAAGTTTTGACAAATGGGCAGAACCATTCAGTCCAAACATGAGTCGGGATTTATTTCCTTACGTTCACCCAGAAGTCTATAAGTTTTTGCAAATGCAATATATAACTGTCAAAATGCACCAGTTAGCACCATTTTCATCTAGATTTGAAACCATTTCGAGAGGCAGAAACCTCTGAACCCAATAAGAGAAGAAAGTGAGTTCAACTTGAGGTATCTTTCAATAATATACTCTACAAAAGTTTTTCAAAGTCAAAATATTCCGTCAAAATGCACCAGAACACACCATTCTACTTTAAGATCAAAATCAAGGGTGAACCATATACATGTAACAGACTGTACACAACTACACTAATTCAAATCAGAACCTATCGATACTTACGCGCTCGTTAAAAACATATCATACTTTCACAATGCTGTCTTTTTGTAACATCCGAGACAGTATGAATATTGAAATATTATGGAATGTATTGACCCTGAAAAGTACCGTATGGGATAATCATGCCACATAAGCTTGGCCACTTCTCGCTTGCCAGAAATTAGTGTATGTGTCCTGTTTGGTGCTAATATTGTCTTATGGAAAACAGGTATTTTGAATCTGGATGCAGAAATGTCTGGCAAACTTAACTTTCAAAATTACCCTTTATTGTGCTGTGTTGACACGTATCAGCCCGGTGACCTACTGACCTGCATAACTGACAAGAGCCTATCATATTAAATGTTTCCGTAGCCCATACATGTACCAATACCTTCACAATTATGATCTCTTGCAATTATTGCAGGACGAAATGTTGGTACACGTTTAGTGTGGTGGCCAACATCCTTCCCTAGAAGGATGCGTCTATGTTTAGTCTAACATAAACTCACAATGAAAATTTTCTATAGGGGTTGAGGTTCATCCTAAAATAAGCCCTTTTTCTGTTTATGACTAAAAAACTCTACTTATGTTTACTCTAAAACGGCTGACATGTTTTCACATCAATGTTGGTGTTTATTATAAAACGCGTATAACACGTTTATCATGAAACATTTCGTGTATATATATACTTTTTTGCAGTGTAGCTCAGTGATGTTATTGCGATACTTGCCTCAGTTTAATGATACTTCAGAAATGAATTCGCTCTCTATTGTGGTGACAGCTTATGTGATGTCACAGTTGAGTCGCCTGGTATATCCAATGTGCATCGATATGCTACTAGAAATTCTAGAATCAACTTGTATCGACCTTTTTATTCTTCTGATCTTTCATTCTTCACTGCCAGAATTAAGATCCGAGGCTGTGGAATAAACTACCCACCCATCTCAAAACAATACATTCTATTTCTCTATATAAGTCGCAGCTGAAAAAACATTTCGTACTGGGCTGAAGTTTCACATTCTGTAAGCAGGGCCGACCATGCGTAGTTTTTTTGTTATTCACCGGTTCAGAAAATTCGGCCCATCCCTCATGTAAGCAATCACGAGAAACGGTGGGTAGGTGGGGGTGGTAGCTGGGTTTTCAGCATCAAAATAGCAAATCCCAATTCCGTATATTATATGTAACAGTAATTCAATTCACAGATCAAGTTTTTGACACAGCCAGAGGCCGCCAGTGACAGTTGCAGATGGATGGATCATTGAATGGATGGTTTATCACACCAGCCTATTTCGTATGATGGTCAGTACGGCAGTAGTATAGTCTAAGCATTTAAAGTCGCATTGACCTACTTATTTGTTCCCCCGGGTAAAATTTAAGGGGGAAGTTTGTGAGGTTCTCGACGGGTGGGGTATGTGGCAGAGCTCTTGCTGGGACCTTTTCAACATCCGGAAAGTAAACATAAACTGATGACGTCATCAGGATGGCGCCACCAGCTCAAGAGACCAAAAACTACCTCCAACACAGAAGAGTTTCACGCTGCATGGTTCCATTGGGCCGAGTGAGGCTCTCTTCAGTCATGTCATGGGTGTTTTCACAGAATAAATAAATAAATAAATAAATAAATAAATAAATAAATAAACAAATAAATAAATAAACAAATAATAAATAAGTAAATAAATAAATAAATAAAATGCGGAACACGGACTCGTACAATATATAATTTACGGGGAAATGCCTGTTTGGGTATATCCCCATATATAGCTCCATACTGGCTATATGGGGGTATAGGTTCAACCTGGGAAATTCACACACGTTCATTGTGATATGGGTTGTGGGGTCTCGTTTTTCTCGTCTCTTGGTGGTCATGCGGTCTGCTTCCGCGGCCACGGAAAATAGTCTCATGTCAACCAATGTTAATGTATATGGGCAATGCCTGAAAACAGTATGGGAATAGACGTTTTTGGACCGAGGTGGGTCCCTAATGGACCGATTGGGTCGAGTGAGGTGTCAAAGTGAAGCTCTCCTCGAGGGCCATCCAGTCATGGGTGGGTGCATGTAAAAAATTCTCCAGAAGAAAAGCGGAACACGGACACGTACAATATACAATATGCGGGGAAATGCCTGTATGTGGGGGGGGGGGAGTCAATTTTTTTCGTGGGCTTTACTATGGCTTGTGGGGTCTTGTTTTTCACGTCTCGCCGAGAAAAACACAATGGAAGGGGTCCCGGAGCGAATCGGTCAAATTTTTGGGAAAAGTCACCGAGGTCTGTATATAGACCCATAGGCTGGCTATGGGGGTATAGGTCCAACCTGGGAAATTCACACACGTCCATTGTGATATGGGTTGCTTGGATTTGTTTTTCACGTCTCGTCATTTAGAACACGATGGAAAGGGTCTCGGGGCGCAACGGCGAAGTTTTTGGAAAAGTACCATATAGCCTATATAGCTCCATACTGGCTATATGGGGGTATAGGTCCAACCTGGGAAATTCACACACGTTCATTGTGATATGGGTTGTTTGGATTTGTTTTTCTCGTCTCATCATGCAGGATACGATGGGAAGGGTCCCCGAGCGAAACGGTGAAATTTTTGGAAAAGTACCATATAACCCATATAGCTCCATACTGGCTATATGGGGGTATAGGTCCAACCTGGGAAATTCACACACGTTCATTGTGATATGGGTTGCTTGGATTTGTTTTTCACGTCTCGTCATTTAGAACACGATGGGAAGGGTCTCGGAGCGCAACGGTGAAATTTCTGGGAAAAGTCACCGATGTCTGTATATAGCTCCATAGGCTGGCTATGGGGGGAATAGGTTCAATCTGGGTAATTCACACACGTTGATTGTGATATGGGTTGTTTGGATTTGTTTTTCTCGTCTCGTATATAGCTCCATAGGCTGTCTGTATATAGCTCCATAGGCTGGCTATGGGGGGAATGGACGTTTTGGGGTCTAGGTGAGCCCCTAATGATCCTATGGTGTGTGTTAGGTCTTATTTTGAAGCTCTCGTGGAGGAGCATCCGACTGGACTAATAGTTCGCCGGTTTTCAATATTCTGCGCATGCGCAGTCTGGCCGTAGTATAGAAAGCAGGCATTTTTGGGGGGGTGTGTGTATGTGGGGGTGTGTTTGACCAACCGCTATGAGTCCGAATGGGTCGTGAAAGGCGTCAAAGTGAAGCTTGTGTGAGGTAGAGTCAGAATGGTGTGTTTTTAAGTGCAAGTCGCGTCAATCTGCGCATGTGCAGTTGGTTGTAGTAGGTAAAGTGGTCATTTTGGGGCAGTGCAGGAAGGTATTTGGTGTCGAGATGGACCATCCTTGCTCCGAATGCGTCGTGCGGGGTGTCCTTTTGCAGCTCTCGGGGTGTAGACCCCGATTTGGGGGTTGTCCACAGCATCTGTGACGTCATCGGTGACGTCATCAGTACGAGTAGTAGCGAAAGTGGGCATTTTGGGGCAGTGAAGGAAGGTATTTGGGGTAGAGATGGACCATCTTTGGTCCGAATGTGTCTAGGGAAGTGTCATGTTGTAGCTCTCGGGATGTAGACCCCGATTTGAGGGCTGTCCACAGCATCTGTGACGTCATTGGTGACGTCATCAGTGCGAGTAGTAGCGAAAGTGGGCATTTTGGGGGCAGTGAAGGATGGTATTTGGTGTAGAGATGGACCATCCTTGGTCCGAATGCGTCGTGGGAGGTGTCATGTTGTAGCTCTCGGAGTGTAGACCCCGATTTGAGGGATGTCCGCAGCATCTGTGACGTCATCGGTGACGTCATCAGTACGAGTAGTAGCGAAAGCGGGCATTTTGGGGCAGTGAAGGAAGGTATTTGGTGTGAGGTGTCATCTTGTAGCAACGCCCGCCAACGCCAAGCTTAATGCTTCAACGCCCTGGTGAAATATCTCAGAAGTTCTAATTTTCTAGATATTCCATGAAATTGTCACTAATTCTTCGAAATGCAGTGACGTCCGCCGTTACGCCTTAACAGATCGGAGAGAGAACAAAAACAACAACAAGGATGACACATGAGAGAACAACAACAAGAAGAAGTTTTTTTTCATATAGTTTATTTTCCCCAATGTTACATCATACCACGCTGGGGGAGCCGCGTTGGGTATGTTTACAACTCAAAAAGACTCTTGCCCAATCAGAGGCCACCATTTGCATCTGTCATATTCGTTCCTGTCCGTTAGATGTATTCTTGTCCAATCAGAAGTCGCCATTTCAGAAAGCTCCATCTTTGCTCGGTGTGACCTAAGCGTCGTCGGGCAGGCCTGGATATTCTTCGGGCAGCATGTCCTGAAACAGTTGTTTGCGCATTCTGATCGCATTTTCCAGGGCCTCGGTGGGTGGTAGCCCCATAGCCTCTTCCAAGTGACGCTTGGTCTTCATGATGGACCTGTGCGTGGGGTCGCGTGGGATCGAACAAATGTTTCTTTTGTGCTATTGCTCTGACATACGCCGCTTTCCAGTTCATGCCCGAGGTTTTCAACATCGACGCTGTTCTTTCAATTTTCATATGGACTGGGTCCTTCTCCAACAATTTCATATGGGTCACGAGGTCGACATACCGCTGACGTAAAGCCCGTCGTAGTCTGGGTGCCAATCTGTTATGGGCTAAAATTGCGGCTTCCTCTTTCGAATACCCTTTGCGTTGAAACTTGTTTTCTGTGGCCCTCAACGTCTTGCCCATCTCGGCGTTCATACTTTCTTTGAACAAATCCTTCCATAGCCTCGAGTTCACATTATGTTCATTCCCTTGTACGGGTTTGAGTTGGTCCTTCACGGTTGGGTGATATTCCGGGACTGATGGTATGAAGGGGCCCCGCTGTATGAGGGTGGGTTGCTGCTGCTGCTCTACCAGATGTGGACTCGGTGGATGGGTCGGGGTATATGACGTTGCGGTGATCCCTCGCCGGGCAACAGGTGGGTCGTCAGCCGACGATCTTCGGGGGTATGGGCTTTTAAATCTACGAATAGGTAGCCGTACGGACGACTTGTTGCCCCTTGAAACGCCTGCATGAAATAGTCGATGTTCTGAGGATAAATTCGACTACCAAACACACGGATTTGTGCTCTGTCAATGGGATTGGAGAACAACCCAAAGTATTGGCAGTTCAAGGCAATATCTCTGGACGCCTTCCCTTGAGGAAAGAGATTCTGGGTCAAATAGATGACGGACAGATTCCTATGATGGGATCCTTTAGTAAACAAGTCGGCAACACTCATCACATCATCACTCAAGTCGGCCGCACTCATCACATCATCTAGTACTACCACGTTGGTCTGCTCGGGGTCAAAGTAAAACGTCTATGTCGTGAGGAATCCCTGGGACGAAACTCACATTCTGTAATCGCGTAGATTCGTAGGCGGGCTGCCATTGGCTATAACACCAAACAACACGTGTCGGAGCTGGGGTTGCCACACCTTCCTCTAAGAACTTCATCACCCCTGACGTCTTTCCACATGCCGTAGGGCCGCTCACCGTCATCGTATACTGCACTTGTTGGACCTATAGCGGGACTCGGCGGTGTCTCTTGGTTGTGTTTGTCTTGAATGTGCCTGAGCATACTATCGCGACGAGAGAAGGTTCTCTGACAGAACGTACACGTACACGACATGTTGATCTGTCGACCAATACATAAGGACTGATGAGGGACACATGCTCATTCTTATATGTACAGACACCACCACCAAAACCACCACCACACACCACCACCACACACACACACCACCACCACATTCCACCACCACTACCACCACCGGGCGTTGACGGGCGTCAACGCCCGGTGGTGGTGGTGGGAGCTCTCGTGTGGCAGAGCTCTTGGATCGGAGCTCTTGGAGCTCAAAGCGTGTGGAGCTCAGAGCTCGGAAGTGACATTTGCATATGACCTCTGTGAGGTCACTTCCGCTTCCGTTCACGTGACCGGGTGATGAAGTTCTTAGAGGAAGGTGTGGCAACCCCAGCTCCGACACGTGTTGTTTGGTGTTATAGCCAGTGGGAGCCCGCCTACGAAACTACGCGATTACAGAATGTGAGTTTCGTCCAAGGGATTCCTCACGACATAGACGTATTACTTTGACCCCGAGCAGACCAACGTGGTAGTACTAGATGATCTGATGAGTGCGGCCAAGGACAGTTCACACGTTGCCGACTTGGAATCTGTCCGTCATCTATTTGACCCAGAATCTCTTTCCTCAAGGGAAGGCGTCCAGAGATATTGCCTTGAACTGCCCATACTTTGTGTTGTTCTCCAATCCCATTGACAGAGCACAAATCCGTGTGTTTGGTAGTCGAATTTATCCTCAGAACATCGACTATTTCATGCAGGCGTTTCAAGGGGCAACAAGTCGTCCGTACGGCTACCTATTCGTAGATTTAAAAGCCCATACCCTCGAAGATCGCTGGCTGACGACCCACCTGTTACCCGGCGAGGGATCACCGCAACGTCATATATCCCGACACCATCCACCGAGCCCACATCTGGTAGAGCAGCAGCAGCAACCCACCCCCATACAGCGGGACCCCTTCATACCATCAGTCCCGGAATATCACCCAACCGTGAAGGACCAACTCAAACCCGTACAACGGAATGAAAATAATGTGAACTCGAGGCTATGGAAGGATTTGTTTAAAGAAAGTATGAACGCCGAGATGGGTAAGACGTTGAGGGCAACAGAAAACAAGTTTCAACGCAAAGGGTATTCGAAAGAGGAAGCCGCAATTTTAGCCCATAACAGATTGGCACCCAGACTACGACGGGCTTTACGTCAGCGGTATGTCGACCTCGTGACCCATATGAAATTGTTGGAGAAGGACCCAGTCCATATGGAAATTGAAAGAACAGCGTCGATGTTGAAAACCTCGGGCAGGAACTGGAAAGCGGCGTATGTCAGAGCAATAGCACAAAAGAAACATTTGTTCGAACGCATCATTAAACGACGTTAAAGCGTTAAGAAAGTGTGTTAAGGCGTTGAGACGGGCGTTAAGGCGTAACGACGGGCGTTGACGGGCGTCACTGCATTTCGATGAATTGGTGTCAATTCCATGAAAATCAGAGCTTCTGATCTAATTCACCAGGGCGTTGAAGCGTTAAGCTAAGCGTTGATGTGCGTTACTGTCTATAAAAGCAAGCGTATTTCCAAAAACACGCACAGTCGACGTTCAACCGTCAACATGGCTTATACTTGCTCTGAGTGCGAACGCACGTTCACCAGACATTACGATATGATGCGACACCAGAAAAATATACATGGGATTGAAGACTCCGAGGAGTCCGTTGAGGCGGATGCTGATACAGAGACTGCTGAGAGTGTATCGGCTGATACCAAAACAGAGATTGCTGAGAGTCTATCTAGTGATACGGAGAGCTTGACCTCAGATAGTCAGCCTACGTCCGTGGAAAGTGAGGCAGAACCTACCTTCTGGGATCGTATTGTGACAGCAGCTATCAATACTTACGCTGCAGCGATCGAGGACGCAGGAGAGGATAATTTACAACAGGCGTACACCCAAATGCGCCCCCGCATCAGGAAAAACAGCCATGGCGATCTATGAACAGTATACCTTACTACCGCTTGAAATGAAAGGCGACCCCACGCACACGTCCATCAAGAAGACCAAGCGTCACTTGGAAGAGGCTATGGGGCTACCACCCACCGAGGCCCTGGAAAATGCGATCAGAATGCGCAAACAGCTGTTTCAGGACATGCTGCCCGAAGAATATCCAGGCCTGCCCGACGACGCTTAGGTTACACCGAGCAAAGATGGAGCTTTCTGAAATGGCGACTTCTGATTGGACAAGAATACATCTAACGGACAGGAACGAATATGACAGATGCAAATGGTGGCCTCTGATTGGGCAAGAGTCTTTTTGAGTTGTAAACATACCCAACGCGGCTCCCCCAGCGTGGGTATGATGTAACATTGGGGAAAATAAACTATATGAAAAAAAAACTTTTTCTTGTTGTTGTTGTCTCATGTGTCATCCTTGTTGTTGTTGTTGTTCTCTCTCCGGTCTGTTAAGGCGTAACGACGGACGTCACTGCATTTCGAAGAATTAGTGACAATTTCATGGAATATCTAGAAAATTAGAGCTTCTGAGATATTTCAACAGGGCGTTGAAGCATTAAGCTTGGCGTTGGCGGGCGTTGCTACAAGATGACACCTCACACCAAATACCTTCCTTCACTGCCCCAAAATGCCCGCTTTCGCTACTACTCGTACTGATGACGTCACCGATGACGTCACAGATGCTGCGGACATCCCTCAAATCGGGGTCTACACCCCGAGAGCTACAACATGACACTTCCCTAGACACATTCGGACCAAAGATGGTCCATCTCTACCCCAAATACCTTCCTTCACTGCCCCAAAATGCCCACTTTCGCTACTACTCGTACTGATGACGTCACCGATGACGTCACAGATGCTGTGGACAGCCCCCAAATCGGGGTCTACACCCCGAGAGCTACAAAAGGACACCCAGCATGACGCATTGGGACCAAGGATGGTCCATCTCGACACCAAATACCTTCCTGTACTGCCCCAAAATGACCACTTTACTTACTACAACCAACTGCGCATGCGCAGATTGACGCGACTTGCACTTAAAAACACGCCATTCTGACTCTACCTCACACAAGCTTCACTTTGACACCTTTCACGACCCATTCGGACTCATAGCGGTTGGTCAAACACACCCCCACATACCCTCCCCAAAATTCCTGCTTTCTATACTACGGCCAGATTGCGCATGCGCAGAATATTAAAAACGGGCGAACTATTAGTCCAGTCGGATGCTCCTCCACAAGAGCTTCAAAATAAGACCTCACACGACACCATAGGATCATTACGGGCTCACCTAGACCTTAAAACGCCCACCCAGTATGGGCCTATACCCCCATAGCCAGTATGGGGCTATATGAGCCTACCCAGGCCTCGGTGAACTTTTTCCAAAAATTTCACCGTTTCGCTTCGAAACCCTTCCCATCGTGTTCTAAATGACGAGACGAGAAAAACCAATCCAAACAACCCATATCACAATGAACGTGTGTGAATTTCGCAGATTGAACCTATTCCCCCCCATAGGGAGAGAGAATTAGGGTTTAACGTCGCATTCAGCAATCCCCCCATAGTCAGCCTATGGAGCTATATACAGACAGCCTATGGGGCTATATACGAGGCGAGAAAAACAAATCCAAACAACCCGTATCACAATGAACGTGTGTGAATTTCCCAGATTGAACCTATTCCCCACATAGCCAGCCTATGGAGCTATATACAGACATCGGTGACTTTTCCCAAAAAATTCACCGTTGCGCTCCGAGACCCTTCCCATCGTGTTCTAAATGACGAGACGTGAAAAACAAATCCAAGCAACCCATATCACAATGAACGTGTGTGAATTTCCCAGGTTGGACCTATACCCACATATAGCCAGTATGGAGCTATATGGGCTATATGGTACTTTTTCAAAAATTTCACCGTTTCGCTCGGGAACCCTTCCCATCGTGTTCTGCATGATGAGACGAGAAAAACAAATCCAAACAACCCATATCACAATGAACGTGTGTGAATTTCCCAGGTTGGACCTATACCCCAATAGCCAGCCTATGGGGCTATATACAGACCTCGGTGACTTTTCCCAAAAATTCGCTCCGGGACCCCTTCCATTGTGTTTTTCTCGGCGAGACGTGAAAAACAAGACCCCGCAAGCCATAGTAAAGCCCACGAAAAAAATTGACCCCCATACAGGCATTTCCTCGTATATTGTATATTGTACGTGTCCGTGTTCCGCTTTTTTTCTGGAGAAATTTTTACATGCACCCACCCATGGCTGGATGGCCCTCGAGGAGAGCTTCACTTTGACACCTCACTCGACCCAATCGGTCCAAAAACGTCTATTCCCATACTGTTTTTAGGCATTCCCCATATACATTAACATTGGTTGACATGAGACTATTTTCTGTGGCCGCGGAAGCAGGCCGCATGACCACCAAGAGACGAGAAAAACGAGACCCCACAACCCATATCACAATGAACGTGTGTGAATTTCCCAGGTTGAACCTATACCCACATATTGCCAGTATGGAGCTATATATGGGGATATACCCATACAGGCATTTTCCCGTAAATTGTATATTGTACGAGTCCGTGTTCCGCTTTTTATTTATTTATTTACTTATTTATTATTTGTTTATTTATTTATTTATTTATTTATTTATTCTGTGAAAACACCCATGACATGACTGAAGAGAGCCTCACTCGGCCCAATGGAACCATGCAGCGTGGAACTCTTCTGTGTTGGAGGTAGTTGTTGGTCTCTTGAGCTGGTGGCGCCATCGTGATGACGTCATCAGTTTATGTGTACTTTTCGGATGTTGAAAAGGTCCCAACAAGAGATCTGCCACATACCCCACCCGTCGAGAACCTCACAAAGTTTCCCCTTAAATTTTACCCGGGGGAACAAATAAGTAGATCAATGCGACCTTAAATGCTTAGACTATACTACTGACGGCAATCCTTACCATTATACTAAATGCATCAACCATACACCCCTCCCTATATGTTTTATCTGTAAAATCTGTGTATCCCTTTTTTCTGGGTGGACGCCTTGCCACTGTTGTTGTTGTTGTCCTATAGTCAATACATGCATGTAACGCAGGCCTACCCTGTTGAAATGAAACCCCTCTGAGTTATTGGGGGCGTGAAGTGATATCTTTACCCTATAATTGATGTGTTGTTATAATGGAATTTGAACATAATTGATTCATGTTCGACTCTTTAAATTGTAAATTGTAAATTGTAAATCTTCACTTCAGCATTAACATGACTCCCTTTGGTATTATTATTACCTCTGATTTCTAACAATTTGACAGATAATTCTGATATATAGTGTTATTTCGCTTGGAACCCCTATTCCTAGTTTGACAGTTTGACACTTTGACACCTTGACCGTATGCATTGATTTTTATTTTTAGGCTCTTCAAGTTGTCTCCCTTAGTCTTGCTTATAAACCTTCGCAGTTGACACATTGGTCCTTTCCTTTCCTAGCTTGACAGATCAGATAATTTGAGTTGTGCCCCCTTGGTCTTCTAAATAAACCTTTGACAGTTTGACAGTTTGACAGATACAATACAATACTTTATTTCCATATTTGAATCATACAGAAATAAAAAAAAATCTAAAAGAAGAAGTTGCGTCTCCTTGGTCTTATTTATAAAACTCTGATAATTTGACAGATGACTACAAGCTCCCCTTTTCCTGGTTCGGTGGTTCGACAGTTTGACACTTTGGCACGCTTCTTTTCTAGTTCGACAGATTAGACAGTTTGACACTTTCACTGGATCCATTTGGGTTGTGTGCACATTGTGAACCTTCGACAATTTGACAGATACAACTTGACTGTAGACGCCTTCATTTCCTGATTTGACTATTCGACAGTTCGACACTTTGGCTCTCTATTTTGTAGCTTGACAGTTTGACACTTTCAGAACATCCTCTTGGCCTTCTTTATAAATCTTCAACAATTTCACAGATAGGTCTCCACTGCAGGTTCCACTTATCCTGGTTTGACGTTCGACAGTTTGACACTTTGGCCCTCTCCTTTTCTAGCTCGACAGATTAGACAGTTCAGCAGTTTTACTGCATCCATTGTGTTGTCTCCCCTTGATCTTCTTTATAAACCTTCTACAATTCGACAATTGCAGACTCGACAGTTTGAGATGTTGGGTCTCCTCTTTTTCTAGCTCAACAGATTCGACACTTTGACACTTTACCGAGTCCCTTTGAATTTTCTGCCCTCTTATGGCCCCCTCTTAGAATCCTTCAACACTTTAACCCGACAATTCCAGGTTCAACAGTTTGACACTTTGGCTCTCTATTGTGTAGCTCTACATTTTGACACTTTCACAACATCCTGCTGAGTTGTCTCCTCTTTGCCTTCTTTACTAGTATGATTCTTCAACAATTTCACACTAGGTCTCGAATGCAGGTCCCCCTTTTCCTGCTTCGACGGTTACTCTTTAGCCCTCTCCTTTTCTAGCTCGACAGAATTGACAGTTTAGCACGCACCGCATCGATTTGACTTGCCTCCCCTTGGTCTTCTTTATAAATTTTCTACAATTTAACAGATACAACTTCATTGCAGACTCCCGTTTTCCTGGTTCGACAGTTTGACACTTCGGGTCTCTCCTTTTTCTACTTCGACAGATTCGACAGTTGACCCTTTCCTGCGTCCCTTTGAATTGTCTGCCCTCTTGTGGTCCTCTTTTACAAACCTCGAACACTTTAACTATATAATTGACTTCAGGCGCCCTTTTCCTACCTGGTCTGATAAGGATTGCTGCGACAGTTTGAAACTGTTTTTCCTGGACGACAGTTTGCAGCGACACATTGACAAGGTATATTCTGTCAGACGACAGATTGCCGCGACACTTTGGAACTGTTTTCCCGGGGCGACAGTTTGCAGCGACACTTTGACAAGGTAGGTTCTGTCGGACGGTAGATTGCTGTGACAGTTTAAAACTATATTCTGTCGGATGACAGATTGCTGTGACAGCTTGTAACTGTTTTTCCTCAGCGACAGTTTGCAGCGACACTTTGACAAGGTATATATAGCGTCAATGCGGTGTTAGGAAGGAATGTATGTGGGGTCGAGTTTCAGAGGCGTGTTAGAGAGGAATGTATGTCAGGTCGAATGTCAGGGTAGTGTTGGAGAGGATTGCATGTGAAATCAAGAATCAAAGCGGCATTGACAATTACATAACTATCAGGTTCATGTTCATTCAGCTATCGAAAGCAATTTCTGTACATGTAGTCTACTTTGACAGTGCTGATATGGAGGATCTGTCGAAGCAGAGTAGCTGGAGGAATGCACATCAAGAGTGTCGTGTATGTGGAGGAATGTATGTGAAGTCGAGTGTCAAAGCGGAGTATCAAAGCATTTTGAGGGAATGTACGTGAAGTAGACTGTCCAAGCGGTGCTAGGAAAGAATGTATGTGAACTCGAGTGTCAAAGCGGAGTTAGGGAGGAATGTACTTTAAGTTGACTGTCCAAGCGGTGTTAGGGAAGAACGTATGTGAAGTCTAGTGTCAAAGCGGAGTTAGGGAGGAATGTATGTGAGGTCGAGTGTCAGAGCGGTGTTAGGGAGGTCAAAGCAGTAAAGATGTCAAAGCAGTATTTGAGAGGAAGGTATGTGAAGTCGAGTGTCAAAGTGTTGTTAGGGAGGAATGTACAGGAAGTCGAGTGTCCAAGCGGAATTGGGACTTAGGGTTAGGTATGTTTTACAACTGTCAGGTTCAGGTTCATTTCAGCTATCAAAATCATGTAAAGCAGTGTTAGGCAGAAATGAATGTGAAGTCGTGAGACAAATCAGTTCAGGGAATGTACATGAAGTCGATTGTCCAAGCGGTGTTAGGGAAGAATGTATGTGAAGTCGAGTGTCAAAGCGGAGTTAGGGAGGAATGTTCGTGAAGTCGACTGCCCAAGTGGTGTTAGGGAAGAATGTATGTGAAATCGAGTGTCAAAGCGCAGTTAGGGAGGAATGTACTTGAAGTCGACTGTCCAATCGGTGTTGGGGCAGAATGTATGTGAAGTCCAGCGTGAAAGCAGAGTTAGGTCGAGTGTCAGAGCGGTATTAGGGAGGAATGTATGTGAATTGAAGTGTCAAAGCATTTTGAGGGAATGTACTTCAATTCGACTGTCCAAACGGTGTTAGGGAATAATATATGTGAAATTGATTGTCAAAGCGGAGTTAGGGAGGAATGTACTTAAAGTCGACTGTCCAAGCGGTGTTAGGGAAGAATGTATGTGAAGTCGATTGTCAAAGCGGAGTTAGGGAGGAACGTATGTGAGGTCGAGTGTCAGAGCGGTGTTAGGGAGGAATGTATGTGAATTCGAGTATCAAAGCGTTGTTAGGGAGGAATGTAGGTGAAGTGTCAGAGCAGTATTTGGGAGGAAGGTATGTGAAGTCGAGTGTCCAAGCGGAATTGGGACTTAGAGTTAGGTATATTTTACAACTGTCAGGTTCAGGTTCATTTCAGCTATCAAAATCATATAAAGCAGTGTTAGGGAGAAATGTATATGAAGTAGAGTGTGGAAGCATTTTCAGGGAATGTATTTGCAGTCGTGTGTCCAAGCGGTCTTAGGGAAGAATGTATCTGAGGTCGAGTGTCAAAGCGGAGTTAAGGAGGAATGTCCTAGAAATCGACTGTCCAAGCGGTGTTAAGGAATAATGTATGTAAAGTCGAGTGTCAAAGCGCAGTTAGGGAGGAATGTATGTGTGGTCGAGTGTCAGAGTAATGTTAGGGAGGAATGTATTGAAATAGAGTGTCAAAGTGAAGGGTCAAAGCGTCCAAGCGGTGTTAGAGAAGAATGTATGTGAAATTGAGTGTCAAAGCGGAGTTAGGGAGGAATGTATGTGAGGTCGAGTGTCAGACCTGTGTTAGGCAGGAATGTATGTGAATTCGAGCGTTGTTAGGGAGGGATGTATACATGTGAAGTGTCAAAGCAGTATTAGAGAGGAATGTATGTGAAGTCGAGTGTCCAAGTGGAATTCCGACTTCGGATTAGGTATGTTTTAGAACTATCTGCTTCACCTTCATTTCAACTATCAAAATCAAGTCATTTCTCCATCAAAGTGTACTTGTAGTCTAGTTACAGAGTGGTGTTAGGAGGAACGTAAGCCAAGTCGAGTGTCAAAGCGGAATAGGACTTAGGGTTAGGTATGTTTCACAACTATCAGGTTCAGGTTCATTCCAGCTATCAAAATCATGTAAAGCAGTGTTAGGCAGAAATATATGTGAAGTCGTGAGACAAATCATTTCAGGGAATGTACATGAAGTCGCTTGTCCAAGCGGTGTTAGGGAAGAATGTATGTGAAGTCGAGTGTCAAAGCGGAGTTAGGGAGGAATGTTCTTGAAGTCGACTGCCCAAGTGGTGTTAGGAAAGAATGTATGTGAAGTCGAGTGTCAAAGCGCAGTTAGGGAGGAATGTACTTGAAGTCGACTGTCCAATCGGTGTTGGGGCAGAATGTATGTGAAGTCCAGCGTGAAGGCAGAGCTGGGTCGAGTGTCAGAGCGGTATTAGGGAGGAATGTATGTGAATTGAGGTGGCAAAGCATTTGGAGGGAATGTACTTCAATTCGACTGTCCAAACGGTGTTAGGGAATAATATATATGAAATTGATTGTCAAAGCGGAGTTAGGGAGGAATGTACTTAAAGTCGACTTTCCAAGCGGTGTTAGGGAAGAATGTATGTGATGTCGAGTGTCAAAGCGGAGTTAGGGAGGAATGTATGTGAGGTCGAGTGTCAGAGCGGTGTTAGGTAGGAATGTATGTGAATTCGAGTATCAAAGCGTTGTTAGGGAGGAATGTACGTGAAGTGCCAAAGCAGTATTTAGGAGGAAGGTATGTGAAGTCGAGTGTCAAAGTGTTGTTAGGGAGGAATATACATGAAGTCGAGTGTCCAAGCGGAATTGGGTCTTAGGGTTAGGTATGTTTTACAACTGTCAGGTTCAGGTTCATTTCAGCTAACAAAATCATATAAAGCAGTGTTAGGGAGAAATGTATGTGAAGTAGAGTGTGGAAGCATTTTCAGGGAATGTATTTGAAGTCGTGTGTCCAAGCGGTCTTAGGGAAGAATGTATCTGAGGTCAAGTGTCAAAGCGGAGTTAGGGAGGAATGTCCTAGAAGTCGACTGTCCAAGCGGGGTTAAGGAATAATGTATGTAAAGTAAGTGTCAAAGCGCAGTTAGGGAGGAATGTATGTGATGTCGAGTGTCAGAGTGATGTTAGGGAGGAATGTATTGAAATAGAGTGTCAAAGCGAAGGGTCAAAGCGTCCAGGCGGTGTTAGAGAAGAATGTATGTGAAATTGAGTGTCAAAGCGGAGTTAGGGAGGAATGTATGTGAGGTCGAGTGTCAGACCGGTGTTAGGCAGGAATGTATGTGAATTCGAGTGTCAAAGCGTTGTTAGAGAGGAATGTATACATGTGAAGTGTCAAAGCAGTATTAGAGAGGAATGTATGTGAAATCGAGTGTCCAAGTGGAATTCCGACTTAGGATTAGGTATGTTTTAGAACTATCAGCTTCACCTTCATTTCAGCTATCAAAATCAAGTAATTTCTCCACCAAAGTATACTTGTAGTCTAGTTACAGAGCGGTGTTAGGAGGAATGTATGCCAAGTCGAATGTCAAAGCGGAATAGGACTTAGGTTTAGGTATGTTTCACAACTATCAGGTTCTGGTTCATTCCAGCTATCAAAATCATGTAAAGCAGTGTTAGGCAGAAATGTATGTGAAGTCGTGGGACAAATCATTTCAGGGAATGTACATGAAGTCGATTGTCCAAGCGGTGTTAGGGAAGAATGTATGTGAAGTCGAGTGTCAAAGCGCAGTTAGGGAAGAATGTACTTGAAGTCGACTGTCCAATCGGTGTTGGGGCAGAATGTATGTGAAGTCCAGCGTGAAAGCAGAGGTAGGTCGAGTGTCAGAGCGGTATTAGGGAGGAAGGTATGTGAATTGAAGTGTCAAAGCATTTTGAAGGAAGGGTTAGGGTTAGGGAATAATATATGTGAAATTGATTGTCAAAGCGGAGTTAGGGAGAAATGTACTTAAAGTCGACTGTCCAAGCGGTGTTAGGAAAGAATGTATGTGAAGTCCAGCGTGAAAGCAGAGTTAGGTCGAGTGTCAGAGCGGTATTAGGGAGGAATGTATGTGAATTGAAGTGTCAAAGCATTTTGAGGGAATGTACTTCAATTCGACTGTCCAAACGGTGTTAGGGAATAATATATGTGAAATTGATTGTCAAAGCGGAGTTAGGGAGGAATGTACTTAAAGTCGACTGTCAAAGCGGTGTTAGGGAAGAATGTATGTGAAGTCGAGTGTCAAAGCGGAGTTAGGGAGGAATGTATGTGAGGTCGAGTGTCAGAGCGGTGTTAGGGAGGAATGTATGTGAATTCGAGTATCAAAGTGTTGTTAGGGAGGAAGGTACATGAAGTGTCAAAGCAGTATTTGGGAGGAATGTACATGAAGTCGAGTGTCCAAGCGGAATTGGGTCTTAGGGTTAGGTATGTTTTACAACTGCCAGGTTCAGGTTCATTTCAGCTATCAAAATCATATAAAGTGTGTCCAAGCGGTCTTAGGGAGAAATGTATGTGAAGTAGAGTGTGGAAGCATTTTCAGGGAATGTATTTGAAGCCGTGTGTCCAAGCGGTCTTAGGGAAGAATGTATGTGAGGTCGAGTGTCAAAGCGGAGTTAGGGAGGAATGTCTTAGAATTCGACTGTCCAAGCGGGGTTAAGGAATAATGTATGTAAAGTAAGTGTCAAAGCGCAGTTAGGGAGGAATGTATGTGATGTCGAGTCTCAGAGCGATGTTAGGGAGGAATGTATTGAAATAGAGTGTCAAAGCGAAGGGTCAAAGCGTCCAAGCGGTGTTAGAGAAGAATGTATGTGAAATTGAGTGTCAAAGCGGAGTTAGGGAGGAATGTATGTGAGGTCGAGTGTCAGACCGGTGTTAGGCAGGAATGTATGTGAATTCGAGTGTCAAAGCGTTGTTAGGGAGGAATGTATACATGTGAAGTGTCAAAGCAGTATTAGAGAGGAATGTATGTGAAGTCGAGTGTCCAAGTGGAATTCCGACTTAGGATTAGGTATGTTTTAGAACTATCAGCTTCACCTTCATTTCAGCTATCAAAATCAAGTAATTTCTCCACCCAAAGTGTACTTGTAGTCTAGTTACAGAGCGGTGTTAGGAGGAATGTATGCCAAGTCGAGTGTCAAAGCGGAATAGGACTTAGGTTTAGGTATGTTTCACAACTATCAGGTTCAGGTTCATTCCAGCTATCAAAATCATGTAAAGCAGTGTTAGGCAGAAATGTATGTGAAGTCGTGGGACAAATCATTTCAGGGAATGTACATGAAGTCGATTGTCCAAGCGGTGTTAGGGAAGAATGTATGTGAAGTCGAGTGTCAAAGCGCAGTTAGGGAGGAATGTACTTGAAGTCGACTGTCCAATCGGTGTTGGGGCAGAATGTATGTGAAGTCCAGCGTGAAAGCAGAGGTAGGTCGAGTGTCAGAGCGGTATTAGGGAGGGATGTATGTGAATTGAAGTGTCAAAGCATTTTGAAGGAAGGGTTAGGGTTAGGGAATAATATATGTGAAATTGATTGTCAAAGCGGAGTTAGGGAGAAATGTACTTAAAGTCGACTGTCCAAGCGGTGTTAGGAAAGAATGTATGTGAAGTCCAGCGTGAAAGCAGAGTTAGGTCGAGTGTCAGAGCGGTATTAGGGAGGAATGTATGTGAATTGAAGTGTCAAAGCATTTTGAGGGAATGTACTTCAATTCGACTGTCCAAACGGTGTTAGGGAATAATATATGTGAAATTGATTGTCAAAGCGGAGTTAGGGAGGAATGTACTTAAAGTCGACTGTCAAAGCGGTGTTAGGGAAGAATGTATGTGAAGTCGAGTGTCAAAGCGGAGTTAGGGAGGAATGTATGTGAGGTCGAGTGTCAGATCGGTGTTAGGGAGGAATGTATGTGAATTCGAGTATCAAAGCGTTGTTAGGGAGGAATGTACGTGAAGTGTCAAAGCAGTATTTGGGAGGAAGGTATGTGAAGTCGAGTTTCAAAGTGTTGTTAGGGAGGAATGTACATGAAGTCGAGTGTCCAAGCGGAATTCGGTCTTAGGGTTAGGTATGTTTTACAACTGCCAGGTTCAGGTTCATTTCAGCTATCAAAATCATATAAAGTGTGTCCAAGCGGTCTTAGGGAGAAATGTATGTGAAGTAGAGTGTGGAAGCATTTTCAGGGAATGTATTTGAAGTCGTGTGTCCAAGCGGTCTTAGGGAAGAATGTATGTGAGGTCGAGTGTCAAAGCGGAGTTAGGGAGGAATGTCCTAGAAGTCGACTGTCCAAGCGGGGTTAAGGAATAATGTATGTAAAGTAAGTGTCAAAGCGCAGTTAGGGAGGAATGTATGTGATGTCGAGTGTCAGAGTGATGTTAGGGAGGAATGTATTGAAATAGAGTGTCAAAGCGAAGGGTCAAAGCGTCCAAGCGGTGTTAGAGAAGAATGTATGTGAAATTGAGTGTCAAAGCGAAGTTAGGGAGGAATGTATGTGAGGTCGAGTGTCAGACCGGTGTTAGGCAGGAATGTATGTGAATTCGAGTGTCAAAGCGTTGTTGGGGAGGAATGTATACATGTGAAGTGTCAAAGCAGTATTAGAGAGGAATGTATGTGAAGTCGAGCGTCCAAGTGGAATTCCGACTTAGGAGTAGGTATGTTTTAGAACTATCGGGTTCAGGTTCATTTCAGCTATCAAAATCAAGTAATTTCTCCACCAAAGTGTACTTGTAGTCTAGTTACAGAGCGGTGTTAGGAGGAATGTATGCCAAGTCGAGTGTCAAAGCGAAATAGGACTTAGGTTTAGGTATGTTTCACAACTATCAGGTTCAGGTTCATTCCAGCTATCAAAATCATGTAAAGCAGTGTTAGGCAGAAATGTATGTGAAGTCGTGAGACAAATCATTTCAGGGAATGTACATGAAGTCGATTGTCCAAGCGGTGTTAGGGAGGAATGTATGTGAAGTCGAGTGTCAATGCGGAGTTAGGGAGGAATGTTCTTGAAGTCGACTGCCCAAGTGGTGTTAGGGAAGAATGTATGTGAAGTCGAGTGTCAAAGCGCAGTTAGGGAGGAACGTATGTGAGGTCGAGTGTCAGACCGGTGTTAGGCAGGAATGTATGTGAATTCGAGTGTCAAAGCGTTGTTAGGGAGGAATGTATACATGTGAAGTGTCAAAGCAGTATTAGAGAGGAATGTATGTGAAGTCGAGTGTCCAAGTGGAATTCCGACTTAGGATTATTTATGTTTTAGAACTATCAGCTTCACCTTCATTTCAGCTATCAAAATCAAGTAATTTCTCCACCCAAAGTGTACTTGTAGTCTAGTTACAGAGCGGTGTTAGGAGGAATGTATGCCAAGTCGAGTGTCAAAGCGGAATAGGACTTAGGTTTAGGTATGTTTCACAACTATCAGGTTCAGGTTCATTCCAGCTATCAAAATCATGTAAAGCAGTGTTAGGCAGAAATGTATGTGAAGTCGTGAGACAAATCATTTCAGGGAATGTACATGAAGTCGATTGTCCAAGCGGTGTTAGGGAGGAATGTATGTGAAGTTGAGTGTCAAAGCGGAGTTAGGGAGGAATGTTCTTGAAGTCGACTGCCCAAGTGGTGTTAGGGAAGAATGTATGTGAAGTCGAGTGTCAAAGCGTAGTTAGGGAGGAATGTACTTGAAGTCGACTGTCCAATCGGTGTTGGGGCAGAATGTATGTGAAGTCCAGCGTGAAAGCAGAGTTAGGTCGAGTGTCAGAGCGGTATTAGGGAGGAATGTATGTGAATTGAAGTGTCAAAGCATTTTGAGGGAATGTACTTCAATTCGACTGTCCAAACGGTGTTGGGGAATAATATATGTGAAATTGATTGTCAAAGCGGAGTTAGGAAGGAATGTACTTAAAGTCGACTGTCCAAGCGGTGTTAGGGAAGAATGTATGTGAAGTCGAATGTCAAAGCGGAGTTAGGGAGGAACGTATGTGAGGTCGCGTGTCAGAGCGGTGTTAGGGAGGAATGTATGTGAATTCGAGTATCAAAGCGTTGTTAGGGAGGAATGTACGTGAAGTGTCAGAGCAGTATTTGGGAGGAAGGTATGTGAAGTCCAGTGTCAAAGTGTTGTTAGGGAGGAATGTACATGAAGTCGAGTGTCCAAGCGGAATTGGGACTTAGGGTTAGGTATATTTTACAACTGGCAGGTTCAGGTTCATTTCAGCTATCAAAATCATATAAAGCAGTGTTAGGGAGAAATGTATATGAAGTAGAGTGTGAAAGCATTTTCAGGGAATGTATTTGCAGTCGTGTGTCCAAGCGGTCTTAGGGAAGAATGTATCTGAGGTCGAGTGTCAAAGCGGAGTTAAGGAGGAATGTTCTTGAAGTCGACTGCCCAAGTGGTGTTAGGGAAGAATGTATGTGAAGTCGAGTGTCAAAGCGGAGTTAGGGAGGAACGTATGTGAGGTCGAGTGTCAGAGCGATGTTAGGGAGGAATGTATGTGAATTGGAGTATCAAAGCGTTGTTAGGGAGGAATGTACGTGAAGGGTCAAAGCAGTATTTGGGAGGAAGGTATGTGAAGTCGAGTGTCAAAGTGTTGTTAGGGAGGAATGTACATGATGTCGAGTGTCCAAGCGGAATTGGGTCTTAGGGTTAGGTATGTTTTACAACTGTCAAGTTCAGGCTCATTTCAGCTATCAAAATCATATAAAGCAGTGTTAGGGAGAAATGTATGTGAAGTAGAGTGTGGAAGCATTTTCAGGGAATGTATTTGAAGTCGTGTGTCCAAGCGGTCTTAGGGAAGAATGTATGTGATGTCGAGTGTCAAAGCGGATTTAGGGAGGAATGTCCTAGAAGTCGACTGTCCAAGCGGGGTTAAGGAATAATGTATGTAAAGTAAGTGTCAAAGCGCAGTTAGGGAGGAATGTATGTGATGTCGAGTGTCAGAGTGATGTTAGGGAGGAATGTATTGAAATAGAGTGTCAAAGCGAAGGGTCAAAGCGTCCAAGCGGTGTTAGAGAAGAATGTATGTGAAATTGAGTGTCAAAGCGGAGTTAGGGGGGAATGTATGTGAGGTCGAGTGTCAGACCGGTGTTAGGCAGGAATGTATGTGAATTCGAGTGTCAAAGCGTTGTTAGGGAGGAATGTATACATGTGAAGTGTCAAAGCAGTATTAGAGAGGAATGTATGTGAAGTCGAGTGTCCAAGTGGAATTCCGACTTAGGATTATTTATGTTTTAGAACTATCAGCTTCACCTTCATTTCAGCTATCAAAATCAAGTAATTTCTCCACCCAAAGTGTACTTGTAGTCTAGTTACAGAGCGGTGTTAGGAGGAATGTATGCCAAGTCGAGTGTCAAAGCGGAATAGGACTTAGGTTTAGGTATGTTTCACAACTATCAGGTTCAGGTTCATTCCAGCTATCAAAATCATGTAAAGCAGTGTTAGGCAGAAATGTATGTGAAGTCGTGAGACAAATCATTTCAGGGAATGTACATGAAGTCGATTGTCCAAGCGGTGTTAGGGAGGAATGTATGTGAAGTTGAGTGTCAAAGCGGAGTTAGGGAGGAATGTTCTTGAAGTCGACTGCCCAAGTGGTGTTAGGGAAGAATGTATGTGAAGTCGAGTGTCAAAGCGTAGTTAGGGAGGAATGTACTTGAAGTCGACTGTCCAATCGGTGTTGGGGCAGAATGTATGTGAAGTCCAGCGTGAAAGCAGAGTTAGGTCGAGTGTCAGAGCGGTATTAGGGAGGAATGTATGTGAATTGAAGTGTCAAAGCATTTTGAGGAAATGTACTTCAATTCGACTGTCCAAACGGTGTTAGGGAATAATATATGTGAAATTGATTGTCAAAGCGGAGTTAGGAAGGAATGTACTTAAAGTCGACTGTCCAAGCGGTGTTAGGGAAGAATGTATGTGAAGTCGAATGTCAAAGCGGAGTTAGGGAGGAACGTATGTGAGGTCGAGTGTCAGAGCGGTGTTAGGGAGGAATGTATGTGAATTCGAGTATCAAAGCGTTGTTAGGTAGGAATGTACGTGAAGTGTCAGAGCAGTATTTGGGAGGAAGGTATGTGAAGTCCAGTGTCAAAGTGTTGTTAGGTAGGAATGTACATGAAGTCGAGTGTCCAAGCGGAATTGGGACTTAGGGTTAGGTATATTTTACAACTGGCAGGTTCAGGTTCATTTCAGCTATCAAAATCATATAAAGCAGTGTTAGGGAGAAATGTATATGAAGTAGAGTGTGAAAGCATTTTCAGGGAATGTATTTGCAGTCGTGTGTCCAAGCGGTCTTAGGGAAGAATGTATCTGAGGTCGAGTGTCAAAGCGGAGTTAAGGAGGAATGTCCTAGAAATCGACTGTCCAAGCGGTGTTAAGGAATAATGTATGTAAAGTCGAGTGTCAAAGCGCAGTTAGGGAGGAATGTATGTGTGGTCGAGTGTCAGAGTGATGTTAGGGAGGAATGTATTGAAATAGAGTGTCAAAGTCAAGGGTCAAAGCGTCCAAGCGGTGTTAGAGAAGAATGTATGCGAAATTTAGTGTCAAAGCGGAGTTAGGGAGGAATGTACGTGAGGTCGAGTGTCAGACCTGTGTTAGGCAGGAATGTATGTGAATTCGAGCGTTGTTAGGGAGGGATGTATACATGTGAAGTGTCTAAGCAGTATTAGAGAGGAATGTATGTGAAGTCGAGTGTCCAAGTGGAATTCCGACTTAGGATTAGGTATGTTTTAGAACTATCAGCTTCACCTTCATTTCAGCTATCAAAATCAAGTAATTTCTCCATCAAAGTGTACTTGTAGTCTAGTTACAGAGCGGTGTTAGCAGGAACGTAAGCCAAGTCGAGTGTCAAAGCGGAATAGGACTTAGGGTTAGGTATGTTTCACAACTATCAGGTTCAGGTTCATTCCAGCTATCAAAATCATGTAAAGCAGTGTTAGGCAGAAATATATGTGAAGTCGTGAGACAAATCATTTCAGGGAATGTACATGAAGTCGCTTGTCCAAGCGGTGTTAGGGAAGAATGTATGTGAAGTCGAGTGTCCAAGTGGAATTCCGACTTAGGATTAGGTATGTTTTAGAACTATCTGCTTCACCTTCATTTCAGCTATCAAAATCAAGTAATTTCTCCATCAAAGTGTACTTGTAGTCTAGTTACAGAGCGGTGTTAGCAGGAACGTAAGCCAAGTCGAGTGTCAAAGCGGAATAGGACTTAGGGTTAGGTATGTTTCACAACTATCAGGTTCAGGTTCATTCCAGCTATCAAAATCATGTAAAGCAGTGTTAGGTAGAAATATATGTGAAGTCGTGAGACAAATCATTTCAGGGAATGTACATGAAGTCGCTTGTCCAAGCGGTGTTAGGGAAGAATGTATGTGAAGTCGAGTGTCAAAGCGGAGTTAGGGAGGAATGTTCTTGAAGTCGACTGCCCAAGTGGTGTTAGGGAAGAATGTATGTGAAGTCGAGTGTCAAAGCGGAGTTAGGGAGGAACGTATGTGAGGTCGAGTGTCAGAGCGGTGTTAGGGAGGAATGTATGTGAATTGGAGTATCAA
This sequence comes from Hanleya hanleyi, assembly GCA_036873755.1. Lineage (NCBI taxonomy): Eukaryota > Metazoa > Mollusca > Polyplacophora > Lepidopleurida > Hanleyidae > Hanleya > Hanleya hanleyi. The sequence continues at coordinate 50,083 of JAVTVY010039631.1, read as the reverse complement.
AGCGTTGTTAGGGAGGAATGTACGTGAAGGGTCAAAGCAGTATTTGGGAGGAAGGTATGTGAAGTCGAGTGTCAAAGTGTTGTTAGGGAGGAATGTACATGATGTCGAGTGTCCAAGCGGAATTGGGTCTTAGGGTTAGGTATGTTTTACAACTGTCAGGTTCAGGCTCATTTCAGCTATCAAAATCATATAAAGCAGTGTTAGGGAGAAATGTATGTGAAGTAGAGTGTAGAAGCATTTTCAGGGAATGTATTTGAAGTCGTGTGTCCAAGCGGTCTTAGGGAAGAATGTATGTGAGGTCGAGTGTCAAAGCGGAGTTAGGGAGGAATGTCCTAGAAGTCGACTGTCCAAGCGGGGTTAAGGAATAATGTATGTAAAGTAAGTGTCAAAGCGCAGTTAGGGAGGAATGTATGTGATGTCGAGTGTCAGAGTGATGTTAGGGAGGAATGTATTGAAATAGAGTGTCAAAGCGAAGGGTCAAAGCGTCCAAGCGGTGTTAGAGAAGAATGTATGTGAAATTGAGTATCAAAGCGGAGTTAGGGAGGAATGTATGTGAGGTCGAGTGTCAGACCGGTGTTAGGCAGGAATGTATGTGAATTCGAGTGTCAAAGCGTTGTTAGGGAGGAATGTATACATGTCAAGTGTCAAAGCAGTATTAGAGAGGAATGTATGTGAAGTCGAGTGTCCAAGTGGAATTCCGACTTAGGATTATTTATGTTTTAGAACTATCAGCTTCACCTTCATTTCAGCTATCAAAATCAAGTAATTTGTCCACCCAAAGTGTACTTGTAGTCTAGTTACAGAGCGGTGTTAGGAGGAATGTATGCCAAGTCGAGTGTCAAAGCGGAATAGGACTTAGGTTTAGGTATGTTTCACAACTATCAGGTTCAGGTTCATTCCAGCTATCAAAATCATGTAAAGCAGTGTTAGGCAGAAATGTATGTGAAGTCGTGAGACAAATCATTTCAGGGAATGTACATGAAGTCGATTGTCCAAGCGGTGTTAGGGAGGAATGTATGTGAAGTTGAGTGTCAAAGCGGAGTTAGGGAGGAATGTTCTTGAAGTCGACTGCCCAAGTGGTGTTAGGGAAGAATGTATGTGAAGTCGAGTGTCAAAGCGTAGTTAGGGAGGAATGTACTTGAAGTCGACTGTCCAATCGGTGTTGGGGCAGAATGTATGTGAAGTCCAGCGTGAAAGCAGAGTTAGGTCGAGTGTCAGAGCGGTATTAGGGAGGAATGTATGTGAATTGAAGTGTCAAAGCATTTTGAGGAAATGTACTTCAATTCGACTGTCCAAACGGTGTTAGGGAATAATATATGTGAAATTGATTGTCAAAGCGGAGTTAAGAAGGAATGTACTTAAAGTCGACTGTCCAAGCGGTGTTAGGGAAGAATGTGTGTGAAGTCGAATGTCAAAGCGGAGTTAGGGAGGAAAGTATGTGAGGTCGAGTGTCAGAGCGGTGTTAGGGAGGAATGTATGTGAATTCGAGTATCAAAGCGTTGTTAGGGAGGAATGTACGTGAAGTGTCAGAGCAGTATTTGGGAGGCAGGTATGTGAAATCCAGTGTCAAAGTGTTGTTAGGGAGGAATGTACATGAAGTCGAGTGTCCAAGCGGAATTGGGACTTAGGGTTAGGTATATTTTACAACTGGCAGGTTCAGGTTCATTTCAGCTATCAAAATCATATAAAGCAGTGTTAGGGAGAAATGTATATGAAGCAGAGTGTGAAAGCATTTTCAGGGAATGTATTTGCAGTCGTGTGTCCAAGCGGTCTTAGGGAAGAATGTATCTGAGGTCGAGTGTCAAAGCGGAGTTAAGGAGGAATGTCCTAGAAATCGACTGTCCAAGCGGTGTTAAGGAATAATGTATGTTAAGTCGAGTGTCAAAGCGCAGTTAGGGAGGAATGTATGTGTGGTCGAGTGTCAGAGTGATGTTAGGGAGGAATGTATTGAAATAGAGTGTCAAAGTAAAGGGTCAAAGCGTCCAAGCGGTGTTAGGGAAGAATGTATGTGAGATTGAGTGTCAAAGCGGAGTTAGGGAGGAATGTATGTGAGGTCGAGTGTCAGACCTGTGTTAGGCAGGAATGTATGTGAATTCGAGCGTTGTTAGGGAGGGATGTATACATGTGAAGTGTCTAAGCGGTATTAGAGAGGAATGTATGTGAAGTCGAATGTCCAAGTGGAATTCCGACTTAGGATTAGGTATGTTTTAGAACTATCTGCTTCACCTTCATTTCAGCTATCAAAATCAAGTAATTTCTCCATCAAAGTGTACTTGTAGTCTAGTTACAGAGCGGTGTTAGCAGGAACGTAAGCCAAGTCGAGTGTCAAAGCGGAATAGGACTTAGGGTTAGGTATGTTTCACAACTATCAGGTTCAGGTTCATTCCAGCTATCAAAATCATGTAAAGCAGTGTTAGGCAGAAATATATGTGAAGTCGTGAGACAAATCATTTCAGGGAATGTACATGAAGTCGCTTGTCCAAGCGGTGTTAGGGAAGAATGTATGTGAAGTCGAGTGTCAAAGCGGAGTTAGGGAGGAATGTTCTTGAAGTCGACTGCCCAAGTGGTGTTAGGAAAGAATGTATGTGAAGTCGAGTGTCAAAGCACAGTTAGGGAGGAATGTTCTTGAAGTCGACTGCCCAAGTGGTGTTAGGGAAGAATGTATGTGAATTGAGGTGTCAAAGCATTTGGAGGGAATGTACTTCAATTCGACTGTCCAAACGGTGTTAGGGAATAATATATATGAAATAGATTGTCAAAGCGGAGTTAGGGAGGAATGTACTTAAAGTCGACTTTCCAAGCGGTGTTAGGGAAGAATGTATGTGAAGTCGAGTGTCAAAGCGGAGTTAGGGAGGAATGTATGTGAGGTCGAGTGTCAGAGCGGTGTTAGGGAGGAGTGTCCAAGCGGAATTGGGTCTTAGGGTTAGGTATGTTTTACAACTGTCAGGTTCAGGTTCATTTCAGCTAACAAAATCATATAAAGCAGTGTTAGGGAGGAATGTACTTGAAGTCCACTGTCCAATCGGTGTTGGGGCAGGATGTATGTGACGTCCAGCGTGAAAGCAGAGCTGGGTCGAGTGTCAGAGCGATATTAGGGAAGAATGTATGTGAATTGAGGTGTCAAAGCATTTGGAGGGAATGTACTTCAATTCGACTGTCCAAACGGTGTTAGGGAATAATATATATGAAATAGATTGTCAAAGCGGAGTTAGGGAGGAATGTACTTAAAGTAGACTTTCCAAGCGGTGTTAGGGAAGAATGTATGTGAAGTCGAGTGTCAAAGCGGAGTTAGGGAGGAATGTATGTGAGGTCGAGTGTCAGAGCGGTGTTAGGGAGGAATGTATGTGAATTCGAGTATCAAAGCGTTGTTAGGGAGGAATGTACGTGAAGTGTCAAAGCAGTATTTGTGTCAGAGCGGTGTGAGGGAGGAATGTATGTGAAGTCGAGTGTCAAAGTGTTGTTAGGGAGGAATGTACATGAAGTCGAGTGTCCAAGCGGAATTGGGTCTTAGGGTTAGGTATGTTTTACAACAGTCAGGTTCAGGTTCATTTCAGCTAACAAAATCATATAAAGCAGTGTTAGGGAGAAATGTATGTGAAGTAGAGTGTGGAAGCATTTTCAGGGAATGTATTTGAAGTCGTGTGTCCAAGCGGTCTTAGGGAAGAATGTATGTGAGGTCGAGTGTCAAAGCGGATTTAGGGAGGAATGTCCTAGAAGTCGACTGTCCAAGCGGGGTTAAGGAATAATGTATGTAAAGTAAGTGTCAAAGCGCAGTTAGGGAGGAATGTATGTGATGTCGAGTGTCAGAGTGATGTTAGGGAGGAATGTATTGAAATAGAGTGTCAAAGCGAAGGGTCAAAGCGTCCAAGCGGTGTTAGAGAAGAATGTATGTGAAATTGAGTGTCAAAGCGGAGTTAGGGAGGAATGTATGTGAGGTCGAGTGTCAGACCGGTGTTAGGCAGGAATGTATGTGAATTCGAGTGTCAAAGCGTTGTTAGGGAGGAATGTATACATGTGAAGTGTCAAAGCAGTATTAGAGAGGAATGTATGTGAAGTCGAGTGTCCAAGTGGAATTCCGACTTAGGATTAGGTATGTTTTAGAACTATTAGCTTCACCTTCATTTCAGCTATCAAGATCAAGTAATTTCTCCACCAAAGTGTACTTGTAGTCTAGTTACAGAGCGGTGTTAGGAGGAATGTATGCCAAGTCGAGTGTCAAAGCGGAATAGGACTTAGGTTTAGGTATGTTTCACAACTATCAGGTTCAGGTTCATTCCAGCTATCAAAATCATGTAAAGCAGTGTTAGGCAGAAATGTATGTGAAGTCGTGGGACAAATCATTTCAGGGAATGTACATGAAGTCGATTGTCCAAGTGGTGTTAGGGAAGAATGTATGTGAAGTCGAGTGTCAAAGCGCAGTTAGGGAGGAATGTACTTGAAGTCGACTGTCCAATCGGTGTGGGGCAGAATGTATGTGAAGTGCAGCTTGAAAGCAGAGGTAGGTCGAGTGTCAGAGCGGTATTAGGGAGGAATGTATGTGAATTGAAGTGTCAAAGCATTTTGAGGGAAGGGTTAGGGTTAGGGAATAATATATGTGAAATTGATTGTCAAAGCGGAGTTAGGGAGAAATGTACTTAAAGTCGACTGTCCAAGCGGTGTTAGGAAAGAATGTATGTGAAGTCGAGTGTCAAAGCGGAGTTAGGGAGAAATGTATGTGAGGTCGTGTGTCAGAGCGGTGTTAGGGAGGAATCTATGTGAAGTCGAGTGTCAAAGCAGAATATCAACGCGTTTTCAGGGAATGTACGTGAAGTCGACTGTCCAAGCGGTGCTAGGAAAGAATGTATGTGAACTCGAGTGTCAAAGCGGAGTTAGGGAAGAATGTACTTTAAGTTGACTGTCCACGCGGTGTTAGGGAAGAATGTATGTGAAGTCTAGTGTCAATGCGGAGTTAGGGAAGAAAGTATGTGATGTCGAGCGTCAGACTGGTGTTAGGCAGGAATGTATGTGAATTCGAGTGTCAAAGCGTTGTTAGGGAGGAATGTATGTGAAGTCGACTGTCCAAGTGGAATTGGGACTTAGGGTTAGATATGTTTTAGAACTATCGGGTTCAGGTTCGTTTCAGCTACCAAAATCAAATAATTTCTCAACCAAAGTGTGCTTGTAGTCTAGTTACAGAGCGGTGTTAGGGAGGAATGTATGCGAAGTCGTGTGTCAAAGCGGGATAGAACTTAGGGATAGGTATGTTTCAGAACTATCAGGTTCAGGTTCATTTCAGCTATCAAAATCATATAAAGCAGTGTTAGCGAATGTATGTGAAGTCGACAGACACCGCATTTTCAGGGAAAGTACATGAAGTCGAGTGTCAAAGCGGACTTAGGGAGGAACGTTCTTGAAGTGGACTGTCCAAGCAATGTTAGGGAAGAATGTATGTGAAGTCGAGTGTCAAAGCGCAGTTAGGGAGGAATGTATGTGAGGTCGAGTGTCAGAGTGGTGTTAGGGAGCAAGGTATGTGAAATCGAGTGTCAACGTGGAGTTAGGGAGGAATGTCTGTGAAGTGGAGTGTCAGAGCGGTGTTAGGGAGGAATGTATGTGAAGTCGAGTATCAAATCGTTTTCAGTGAATGCACATGAAGTCGAGTGTCCAAGCGGTGTTAGGGAAGAATGTATGTGAAGTCGAGTGTCAAAGCGGAGTTAGGGAGGAATTTACTTGAAGTCGCCTGTCCAAGCGGTGCTCGGGAAGAATGTATGTCACCTAGAGTGTCAAAGCGGAGTTATAGAGGAATGTACTTGAATTCGAGTGTTCAAGAGGAATTGGGACTTAGGTTTAGGTATGTTTTACAAGTATCAGGTTCAGGTTCATTTCAGCTATCAAAATCATATAAAGCAGTGTTAGGGAGAAATGTATGTGAAGTCGAGAGACAAAGCGTTTTCAGGGAATGTACATGAAGTCAAGTGTCCAAGTGGTGTTCGGAAAGAATGTATGTGAAGTCGAGTGTCAAATCCGACAGAATATACCTTGCCAATTTACATTTGTCCATTTTCCCATCAAGTGTTAGTTTATCGAAAGTGTTTTGAGAAAATCTCTCCGCATGGGGGAGCACGACTTGAGGGTGAAGGTCCGCCTCCCTCAGGCAATCTAAAATTGTCTACGGCAAGTCTTTTTCTCCACCTTTACCAATACATGTATATAAATATTTTGACCTTGTGAAATTGTCGCTGCAAACTGTCGCAGCAATCTGTCGTCTGACAAAATATACCTTCTCAAAGTGTTGCTGCAAACTGTTGCCCAGGAAAGCACTTTCAAACTGTCGCAACAATCTGTCGTCTGACAAAATATAGCTTTTCAAGTGTCGCTGCAAAATGTTGCCCGGGAAAGAAACACTATCAAACTGTCGCAGCAATCTGACATCCGACAGAATATACCTTGTCAATTTACATTTCTCCATTTCCCCATCAACAGAGTTAATTCATGGCAAGTGTTTCAAGAAAATCTGTCTGATTGGTGGTGGGGGCACATACTTTTAAACTGGCGCGGCAATCTTTCGTCCGACAGAATATACCTTGTCAAAATGTCGCTGCAAACTGTCGCTCAGGAAAACACTGTCGTCCAACAAGTCGTCCAACAAGTACCGATACATGTACTTCACGAATTGTCAGGAAGGCTTAAATATTTTTTGGCAATTAGAATAGCTTTTATTTTTCCAAAATTAAAAAAAATTATGAAAAACAGAGCCCTGTTTTTTTCTTGTTTTTTTTTAAATTGGATTAATTTCTACTGGTCTTATTCAGCAATTTTGACATATTGATTTCCAGAAAAGTTTGATGTTTCCTGTCGTTAATGTCACATCAGTTTATCACACATATGGCTGGTGGCAGTAAAACATCACTTTCAAGAACCCAGTCTTTCTGTCCTCAGATTTTGGTGCCCAGCAAGGGCCTCATCTTCCATATTTTAAATTCATCATTTCTTGATTTCAGCCTGGGATGCCATTTTGCAGCTGGCAAACATATGTACAAATCAAAATCTACAAATGTACAAATCAAAATCTACAAATCCTGTTCAAAACTTTTGAAAAATTTATTTTAATTACTTTCCCTAAACTATTTCTTAATCTTCACCAGGGATAGCTGCAGGACATAAGCTGGCAAAAATATCCCGAAAACATTGATTCTTAGGTTTATCCCATACATGCATGAGTCTGTTTAAACACCACAATAAAATCTGGCTCTTTTAATGTGGTTAGTTTTCAATAGATCAATTTACATTCCCATATTGCACTCTACACCATCTATCCCAGTGCTGGGATAGCTCAGATGTCATGGAATCTCATCTACCAGCTGATGGATGTATTTGCACTGAATAGCCCCACCACTCTATTATTATTACCATACATGTATAATAAAACATGTATACCTTTATTGTCCTCCGCCACGAAGTGGTGGGAGGACTTGGAAATGCTAGCCGTCCGTCCGTCCTTCCATCCGTCCTTCCGTCCGTCCTTCCATCCGTCCTTCCGTCCGTCCTTCCGTCCGTCCCACATCTTGTGAACGCGATATCTCGAGAACAATTTGACCGATCAACTTCAAACTTGAGAAGGCGCTCCACATCAGTTAGGCGGCCATTGGTATTGATTTTCACTGAGGTACGTAATCCAAGATGGCTGCCATTGACCATATTGGATTCCATGTGAACGCGATATCTCGAGAACAATTCGACCAATCGACTTCAAACTTGAGAAGGTGCTTCACGGGACGTAGTCCAAGATGGCTGCCATTGACCTTCTTGGATTCCGTCCATCCCGTATCTTGTGAACGCGGTATCGTGAGAACAATTCGTTCGATTGACTTCAAACTTGAGAACGTGCTTCGCATCACTTAGACGCCATTCAATGGTATTGATTTTCACTGAATTAGTATGTAATCCAAGATGGCTGCCATTGGCCATCTTGGATTCCGTCCTGCATCTTCTTGTGAACGCGGTATCTTGAGAACAATTCGTCCGATTGACTTCAAACTTGAGAAGGTGCTTCACATCAGTTAGACGGCCATTGGTATTGATTTTTATTGAGGTAGTATGTAATCCAATATGGCTGCCATTGGCCATCCTGCATTTCACTCACCCATATTGTACCCATCTGTGTTGTGAACGCGATATTTTGATCAAGATCTATTCCACCCATCGATGTATAAACCTCACCGTCCACAAATCCATATACAACTACAGACTTGCATTCCAGTGTTACACTACCCATTACTACTTCCCAAACCTCCTCAACTTGTCTCAACAATTCCAGATAAACGTCTCCTTCCACATACACATATCCACTTTCCAAGTTATATTTAAGGAGATATTGGAAGGGTATATGCTGTACACTCTCAAACAGGCTACTTGGCTCAACAATTCTGCTAGCCACTCAGCTTGTTCTTTAATTACAGCTATTGGGTATTATGCAAGCGAATCAGAGTATTATTTTGTTTGAATATTAAAGCATTCAATATGTTTTTCCTGCTTCATGTAAATGGTATCTTGGTTTGATTGTCATAAATGTATAGCTTGACCATGTTGACTGTACATGTACAGTTGTCTGACACAGAGTGCAATAATGGCCACAATAGTTGAGTTTTCAATTGATTGAAGTTAGAGTACCGGTATTTGAAGAAGCCACCAACTGACGGCATCATCGCTGTCGGAAAAAATGACATTGGCATCAGTTGTTGTGTCATGGTTTCATTATAACGTCATCCTTCGTTGCAGATCTTTGTTTCATCATGACTTTCGACTGTTTGGGCGACAGAAATAATTGCAGCGTTTAAAACTGCTCTCTAGGGTTGAGTTCAGCATGGCTCTTTATTTCCCTTCAAATCAATTAAAAAAATGCATTCAGCATAGTCAGACTGAAATTTCCATGAAATCCGTATATAATTTGCCCGACATAAGGTGATTTTGATTGTGTCGCCGTCTATTGATCAGGAGCAAGCAGTCTCGTTGGAAACTCCCCTGTTATCATCCCATATCCCTTTTGTTTATGTATAACATATTATGCTGCATTAGTACTTGTACTTGAAATAAATTTGTCGACCATTGCTTGATATATTGCCAATCTACCAACAAAATGGTTATCAGGGAACAGACTTCCCTATAGATACTTATAGGAAGCAACTGTTCATTGTCTACACATAAAACACAAACACCTCAGGTGGGCATGATAATTAGTTTATTAAAACAATTATCTCTAAAACTACAATTAAAAATAGTTACATGTGTAGACAAGCAGATGTCGGTTACACATGTACACAGTACGCAAGTTGTACTACACATGTATGTATACATAACATCTATAAAGACATGTATGGGCATGCGCCCTTGCACTAATCGAAGCATCACAACGACTTTTAAATTCCCCGGCCCAATGGGAAGCAATGCATAAATTACAAGCAATTATTCCATAAGCATGCAGTGACAAAATACATATATATGCTCTTCTTAGAGTTTAGACAATTCCCAAACCCAGAGTGAGGTAGGAGTAGGTTAACATTTCAATGATTGTATCGTTCTGATGGTGCTTCCGTGGTCTGGCTTAATATAACGGAAAACACTATCGCTCTTCCAATCGCCGATAGAGCGCACTAAGGCAAGGGGCACACCCGCACCCACCAGCCACGAAGCTCCCCTCGTCTCAGGCTATGCGAATTATAGTCAGACACTGGAAGACCCACCTTTTCTAATAATGTATGAAGGCGTCTTCGGAACTGGTTGGAGGTGAGCGCTTTTGTGTCCCCACCCTGCATATACGCAAATATAGGCGATTCGTCTGACAAGAGACCACAACCAGCATAGAATTTCAACATAGCCATTACTGGGCAGAAACTTTTTCCCGCAAGTAGGGGAAGGACTACTTCATGTGATCGGTCACGAAATTGAATGGTTTTAGCCGCCCTAACTATTAGCACAAACCCCTGGGGCAATGTTTTAACATCTTTCCTACGGATACATTTACACAAGTTGCTGTCAGGTGATACTGTAATATTACTAATTCGTAACAGCCCAAAGAAACCAGCCAACAGCGTGACCCAGAACTGTAAGTCGCAGATATCCTTCATATTTAAGAACTGTTGAATGTGTACTAAGTGACTGAGTGTGAATGGGAGTTTAAATGCCGAGCCACCACCTTTTACACGTTTAATACCCAATAAAATAGACTTAAGGCGCCAATTCTCAACAGTGGGGTCCGATACTTCATATTGTCTGTGTAACAACCGCACCGTGTTCACATATTGCTTAAGGGAACCAAAAGTTTTGGACCGAGCCAAAAAGGCTACGTAGCGTAAAATGGTACCACTAGATGCTGGCACAGGTACTCAGTCGCAGGAAGAACAGAAAGAAAGGTAAGTTTTCAGCTGGGAACGATATGTGCGTTTCGTAGACAAGGCGAGGGCATTGGACTCCCATAAGAGCACCTCTTGGTCAAGTTCTGACAATAGGCCTGCCATTGCTGAATCTGGTTAGAAATAAAAGACATCGCAGAATCAGACATATGATGATGTAACCAATAATAACTAGGGGTTGCAAAAACAAACTGGCTAAACATCATATCTGTAAACCTTTTCATCTGACCTGGTTCATGCAAACGAGAAACTACATCCGCCAATACATTATTTTCTCCCTTAAAGTAAATAGCATGCAATGCAAAATTATTTTTTAACGCTAATGCACTTATAGATCTTAACACTTTAAGAGCCTCTGGAGAACTGGTAGTACCCTTATTCACAATGGCCGCGGTGGTCGTATTGTCTGTATATACCACAACTCTCTTATTACGCCATACGTCCTGCCATCGCTCGATAGCCTCCAACACCATAGCCAACTCTAAGACATTGATATGTGAGGAACTCAGCTCCGGATTGTCACTGTGCCAGACTTTATATACCCAATCAAATTGGTAGAAAGTTCCCCCCGCAATTAAGCATGCATCAGTCTGTACAGAGACAACCGGTCTGAGATCCCAAATCAGTCTCAGATTTGGGGTGTTATGCAATACAAAGCACCACCGCTGAAGGCCAGGCATAATGGGCAATATACGGGCCTTATGTGAGGGGGCTGCCAATTTAGACATTAAATTAAACAGGCCTCTACAATGAATTCTATCCCAACTAAAAACATTTGAGGCCCACGACAGCTTCCCTGCCAAACGCTCTAACTGCTTGTGAGTGGCTCTACGCCTCCCCATAAACTCAACAATCTCTCCAAGTAGTACATGTAGTTTATCTTGGCTAAGTGAGAGTCGATTGTTAATTGTATCAATTTTCACCCCGAGAAATACTAAACACATACATGGGTCTACAACTTTGTCCCAGTTAATGGCAAAACCTAGTCAACGAAGTAGCGAGAATCAATTATAAGCTTTGAGACATTTATCAAAGGTAGGCTCGAACACTATGAAGTCATCAATGTAGCTGACACAATTGAAATTTCTGCGTTTCATCATCCTACACACACTTTGAGACAGTCTGGTAAAGATGGCTGGTGCTTTCCGGGCACCAAACGCTAAACGTGTGTCGACGAACCATCGTGGAGTTGTCTCCCCTTTGAATGTCTACTGCAGACCAGTCAAATGATAGTTTGATGGATTAATACCAACTGATCTGTACGCTGCCTTGAGATCCACCTTAGCCAGATAGTAGCCGGGTTCAATATTATCTAGCACGTCTTGCACTGTTTGATATTTAATACTGTCTTTAAGGGCATAATCATTTAAACTATTGCCACTAGGGCGACTAGCATCATGTATGACCCTAACACTACCATCTGGCTTCGGCACCGCTCCCAATGCACTGATTATAGTTGGTTGCATTAGAACTGGCATATAGTTATTTTCATGTATTTCATGCATTATAGTTTGCTCAACTTTATCTCTAGCATCTAGAGCAGATTTACAGTTTTTCGTGAAAATTTTACTGTCTAAATTTGGAGCAGAGTCCACAAGAGAAAAACCATGCCTAATTCCCTCCAACAGGTAAGCTTTATCTGGGTCAAGTTGTAACTCTTCCTCCCACACCGCTAAACACTTGTTTACTGGGCCACGATTGAATTCGTGTTCCCCGGCACTCCGTTTTTTCCCCCACGAGGATTCGTTTTATGGTTAAACTGTCCATGTGATGATGAGAAACATGTGAGGCACAGGTGTGAGTAATTACAGACTGCTAAATTGCACCCCTGACGCCCATTGAATTTCGCACATATGGGCCGGCCATTATTGGGATCGAACTTAGAACGAGAGTTCCAGAAGTTTTTCTTCTGCACTGGGTTAGTAGCTCTGTTACCCTCTGACCTCTCCGTCTTTGGGCGCAGACGTGACTGCATTAGAAAAGTATCATCCCTATCCCAGACAGATGTCGACAGGTGCTCTAAACGTCGAAATTCCGCATCATATGAGAGGACAGATATCCAATCGAAAACCTGCGCAAATTCAGCAATCTTTGACAGGTAACGCATATAGGCGCACATTTGTCCATGGTAATCATCTCTATAAGAATTTTCGATGCGCCCTCCAGATATTGGGCAATAGTTAGTTTTTCATGAGCGAGTTTTGCATCTTTAACTCGATGCACCCCACCTAGATCCACATTCATCATATCATCCCGCACATATCTTAATGGAGTCTTGCTGGCACCAGAGCCAACAGGGTGGGCAAGGGCAGATAGCAAGTTACACCTACCCGGCTGTGCTGTCGTTGCTGTTGTATCCATACTATTATTCGTAGCTGGCGTATTTGCTGCTTGTTGTAAAATTTGACAAAGTTCAGTTATTGACAAATTGGAGTCTTGCCTCGTCGCCTCCACGCCTCCCAGCGGTGGCGGTGTGCTTGTATCCGGCGGCCGTTTAGTCGTCGTTACTGACTTGAATTTATAACCCGGAATGTCCTGCAATGCATTTTTTAATAATAATAGCTGTGCCATCGGTAAATCCTTGAAGGTGACATCCGTCAACTCTGGCGACAGTAAACATAGGCTTTTTTCCACTTCAAATCCATGGTCTAATAAGGCCGCAATAGTTTCCGCATTCAAGTCGTTTTGTTTTGCCCAAGCTGGTACATCAAATGTTGTCGGACGTTCTCGTGCACGTTGTTCGGCCCGCGTTCTGGCCAAATCACTATCCGCCATAATTACAAGCACAGTCCACAATAACACTTAAAAGCAAATAAGAAGACCAGCACGTCTAAATTGCATGTCCAAGATAAAAAGACGAACTGCCAGCATGGGCAAAAAAATGCAGGCAATGATCGGCCTTTAAAAATGGCGGCCTTAAATACAGAGCAAAGTCCGTGCAATCTGCTACACCCAAAACTGCTGACGTCACTATGCGCCACCTATCGGCTGTGTTTTACGTCATCAAATTTTTGTTTACCCCGATAAAACACGTTATCATGAATGCGCACACATGTAATAGAGTACTGTGGAAGCTCAAGTTCAGTTATTCCAGCAGTTAACTGAAATCTCATTGTGGGATACCCTTTTTCTTCAATATACTATACTATGCTGGTACAATATCTTCCTTGATTATTAATGAATGCAAGTTAAGTTTGGCAGTGAAAAAAATATAGACTTCTAAATAATTATGTCTCCTCAGTGTCCGATCCACATTTCAATAATGTAATGACATGTAGTCCACATTTAAAATAGTTTTGCCACGACAGTTCTTCAGTCAAGAGAAGCGATGCTGATACCATTTCAAGTGTTATTCCATAATGGAACTGTATCCTATTTTGCTATTATCCTAAAATAATATATTTGACAGTGTAGATGCCAGATCAGACCCGCAAAGTGAGCAATTATAGGTGACCCAGAAATAGGAACATAGCATGACCAACTCGACCTGGAATATGTCAAAACGATTGTAGCGACCAAATTGAGCTTGTCATGTCGGACGACGTGTCTTGGGCTTTTGCGCGGTTTTGCCTAGTCCGCGTTTCTTATTTGTCTCCAAGTAAGGATTTGTAGTTTTAACTGTTTAGAGCGAGTATAGTGTTGCGGCGAGTCACACATTTCGCTATTGTTTGCTGGCGCCTCGATGGAGCTTTGTTCGCCAAAAATATAGAATTACCAAGGTCTACCAAAACGGTAAAGTTGATATTTGTTTCTTATTGACCTGTTGTTTGTTCTGTGACGATCTAACGTGCAAGTTATACATATATAAATGCTTTATGAGCAATTTTTGTCGACGTAGGTTTACTTCCACTTTCGCGCCAAAATCTGTCATGTAATTAGGTTAATGCACACGTGTTTCCAGACACGATATAATATTCGGATTGGAACATTAATAGAGTGCGGTGTTTCTAGTAAACTGTGGATAGTGTTTGTAATGAGAATTAAAGTTAATTCGTGAAACTGACTCAGTTAATCGCTGACCAATTTAATATGTTTCGGGAACTGTTCTGAATGTTAAATTGAATAAGTACGACAACAAGCAGTATTTATAATCAGAGTAATTTTATTGTTTCAGTCAATCTGTCCCTACGGATGATGATACTGCTGGTACTGATGTTATCGCTGAAATTATATCTGCTGTATGAATAAAAGAAAACTATGGAAGAGCAGTATTGACGGCTTCTGGTATTTTCTATTGACGTTTTGACCGTTTGAGATGGCGGAGAAAGAACCAACCAATGAAGACAGTGTCAACGCTGATACTGAACAGGGCGACCAAGTAGAACAACATGAACAAGAAGTGTCTGACAAACGCCTTCGTAAACAAACAGAAAAGGGATTCGCCTTTGCAAAAGATACGAAGTGGAAGTCACTTGCGCAGATTTTCAGGAATCTAAAGACACTATCAGAAGAAATAAAGGGCTTAATAGCTCAGACAGGCTCTGTATCGTTAGTACAGCCAAAATATTCAACCTGGTTGGAGTTATTTGAAAGCTTCCTTAAACAAAGTGATGAAAACCGTGGGATGCTTACTCCAGAAGAGGACGAAGGCTACTTCAGTGAGAGTTTTGAACAACGCGATTTGTTCATTAAAAACTTCAAAGTGTTCATGGAAGAACTGGTTTGTCTCTTTTCGTTCCAGTGATACTGGTGGACAAATTCAACGTCCTAAGTCCAGAACCTCATCACGTGCCACATCTTTATCCTCCGCTATACTAAAAGAATAATAAAGAAGGGCTGAGCTGAAGGCAAGGTTGGAAGCCATTCACAAGAAACAGGAATTGGAATTGGCCAGGCTCCGTATCCGTATTGAAGAAGAAAAACTTGAGCTTCAAACAGAAATGGCTATTTCTGATGCCAAATTCAAAGTACTTGATACATAAGAAGCTATCCATGTCCCACTAGACACTGAACAGACTGAAAAAGACAATATAGTGGTGAAAACGGAAAGACAGTCATTAGGACCTATGCCATATCCTTCAAGTCAGTTACCTGTATTTAATCCTAATGTCAGCCCATTTGCTTCATTTCAATCACACATGCATTCTAGGTTAGACAATGTACCCACTGCTCCTGTTACTGTTCCAGGTACAACTGTGAATGATTTACATGAAGGTCAGAGAGTAACCGCAAATGTGGAATAGAATGAATGCAGGTAGAGAATATGTAGGTAACACCTCTAGTATGAATGTGAACAGAGAAAATGTAGATCAAATGACAGGTGTGAATGTTGGTGAAAGGAATATAGAGTCAGATGTCCATGTAAGTAATATAGGACATAAAACAGGTAACATCGCCCATAGATCAGGACCGTCGTCTGACATTGTAGCTACGTTTGGTGACACAGGTCAGAGAGGCAGTATTGGCCATGTGAGTGACTCAGTTCCACATCTTTCCAAAAGAGGTAAGAGCTTCATGTCTACTCCTGATGTTAACAATGCTAATGTTTCATTTTCAGGTGAACCGGTCCATTTTCATTCACGCGACGACGCCACATTGTCAGTTGTGCGTCACTTACGGAAACCGCCTTTTGAGGTCAAGAAATTTGGTGGTAGTCCGATGGAATTTCGGAAATTTATCCGCCAATTTCAAGTTCATTGCTAACACTGACGATGACGATGAGAAAATGAATGCATTGGAACAGTATACCTTTGATGAAGCTAACAAGTTGGTTAACGGCTTTAGTCACATGGATGCCAGCTATGGCTACCATGCGGCGATGAGAGAGTTACATGATCGTTATGGTGAAAGCGCTAGATTGGCCATTCATCAAGCCTGATGACACCAAGACACTTGATGAGTTTTCCATGTTTTTAGTCGAATGCGAAAATGCTATTGCAAATATAGACGCATTGAAGTTGTTGGAATACTCTGAAAACATGAAACGACTGGTGGCCAAATTACCGTTTTATCTCCATGATCGTTGGCGAAATGTGGTTCACCAAACAAAGGAACGTGGTGAGACAATCACGTTCCATCAGCGTGGAAAAGGCTTCAAGGATCAGAAATCGAAACGAGGGTTTGCTACTAGCGCGCTTGAAGAAAATACAGATAACTTACAGACTGGAATTAGTTCTAGTTCACAGACTGAAAGGACCGCCCCTAAGATCGAGACGAAAACTGACCCCAAGCCTTGTATATATTGTGATATGACGTCTCACACCATTGACAAGTGCTTTCGCCTTGGTGCACTGCCTCACCGTGAACGATTCGACTTTCTGAGAGGTAAGGGTCTTTGCTGGGGCTGTTTAAAAGCTGGACAACTCAAGAACAGTTGTCGTAATAAAGCCATGTGTACGAAATGTGGTCTACGGCCCCCAACGGTTCTTCACGTTGAAGTGAAACCTTCGACCAAAAATGAGAAGTCACCGACAGAAATAGAGAATTCTCAAAAAAGAGATGATCCTGCCGACGCTGTTGCTAAGGGTTCTAGCCTGTGCGGCCACATAGGGACCGAGGAAGTCGAAGCCAGTTGTGCCATGGCCATCATACCGGTAAAGAACAAAATGCGCTCCGTCGAAACGTATGCGTTTTTCGACTCTGGTAGCAGCATGTCATTTTGTTCAGAAAGCCTGCTGCGGCAGATAGGAGGAATAGGTAAGCCCATGCAGATCACCATTGATACAATGGGCACTCCTTTTACGATGAACACCTATTCGGTTACTGGATTACAGGTGAGTGATTTGGGATCGAACAACATTGTAGATCTTCCGAAGATATATACAAAAGACAGATTACCATATCCCAAAACAGCAGGACATTGACTGTTGGTCACATCTTGGAGATGTCAAGTTACATCAGCTGGATTCTGAAATAGGCCTTATGATTGGTAGCAATGTCTCCGATGCATATGCACCTCTCCAAGTGAGGACAGGACCAAGAGGCAGTCCTCACGCTACTGAAACCCTTCTTGGCTGGATAATATGGTATGTTCTTCGAGACCCTAGAGATGATTCGAAAGAATCGCGTGTCAGCGGTCTGGTAAACAGCACAAATGGCAGCGATAAAGGAGATAGAGGAGCTTCAGAATTTGAATCATATGCTCAGAGAATCCATTAATAGAGACTTCCCTGAAAAACTTAGCGATGATTGCAGGGAAACGTCCCAAGATGACCACAGGTTTTTGGAGCAGGCCGAGAAGTTAATATGCATGGTTGATGGGCATTATTGCTTGGACTTGCCTTTCAAAAATAGAAATATCATGCTGCTAAATAATCTGTCCCAAGGATTGCAGCGTTTTCAAGGCCTCAAGCACAAGATGCTGAAAAACCAACAATTCCGTGACGATTACACCGAGTTCATGAGTAAAATCTTGGACAAAGGATATGCAGAGAGAGTCCCAGAAGAAGAAGTTTGCAGAAACGATGGATCTGTTTGGTATATCCCTCATCATGGGATATACCACCCACGAAAATCCGGAAAGATAAGTTTGGTTTTCGACTGTTCTGCCAGTTTCATGGGCGTTTCCTTAAACAACCTCTAGCTTCCAGGCCCAGACCTTACCAACGGTCTCCTTGGCGTCCTAGTGAGGTTTCGACAAGAACCAATGGCCATCATGGGCGATATTGAAGCCATGTTTTTTCAGGTTCGTGTCTCGAAGAAAGATGTAGACAGTCTACGATTCCTCTAGTGGCCAGGAGGTGACGTGAGCCAGGAACCAGTACCACATAGGATGCTGGTACACTTATTCGGAGCAGTGTCCTCCCCAAGATGTTCTAACTTTGCTTTGCTTAGAACAGCTGAGGACAACAGTAACGAGTACAGCTCTGTCGTGACTGACAGTATAAAAAGGAGCATGTACGTTGATGACTTGTTGGCATCAAGTAAGTCTGAGAAGGAAGCCAGTTCCCTCATTGAAGATACTCTTAGTCTGTGTTCCAAAGGTGGGTTTAAGCTCACAAAATGGACGAGTAACAGCCCGAGGGTACTTGAATCTGTACCTCAAGATGTACGTGCCAAAGGCCTCACAGAATTTGATTTGGAAGGTGGAAACATCCCTAATGAGCGAGCCCTGGGTGTATTTTGGTGCATAGGAAGTGACTCGTTTGGATTCAAGATACTGATAAAAGATCAGCCACCTTCCAGGAGAGGAATTCTCTCGTTCATGAGTTCTTTATATGATCCTATTGAATTTGCCTCACCATTTGTAATTAAAGCCAAAATCCTCCTTCAGGACCTGTGGAAGCGTGAAGTTGGATGGGATGTCCAGATTTCCGGTGATGACAAAAGAATCTGGGATGGATGGCTGACAGAGCTCCCTCTATTGGAAGGGCTGACGGTTAAACGATGTTACAAGCCTGATGGCTTTGGCGTGGTCACTTTATGTCAAATACATACATTCTGTGATGCAAGTAATCTAGGGTATGGGATGGTGTCTTATATCCGCCTCGTAAATGACAGAAATGAAATTCACTGTGCGTTTCTCTTGGGTCAAGAGTGGCTCCCTTGAAGAAAATAAGTGTTCCCCGGATGGAGCTTACGGCGGCGATGGTGGCAATTCGCGTCTACAAGACCATCACAGCAGAATTGGAATATAAAATAGATGCAAGCTATTTTTGGACAGACAGCATGCCCGTCATTCGCTATGTCAACAATGAGAAGACACGCTTTCATACTTTCGTGGCCAATAGAATAGCCGTGATACGCGACGCTACCAGTCCGGATCAATGGAGACATGTCGAATCCAAATTGAATCCGGCCGATTCTGCATCAAGGGGCTTGTCTGCGTGTAAACTCCTTCAAAACCAACAGTGGATTCGGGGGCCGGATTTCCTATGGAAAGACGAATCAAAATGGCCGCAAAGCACAGTTGATTATAGCCACATCTCCGAAAATGATGTAGAAGTCAAGTCTGTTGTCAACGGTGTTACGATGGGTAACCCAACTCAAACTCCCATGGATAGACTACTATCTCATTTTTCTGACTGGACCAGATTGAGAAAAACCGTCGGCTGGATACTGGTTGCAGTTGAAAACTTAAAGAATCGTGTGGCCAGAACCAAAGAGTTAACAGACAAGATAACTCAACAAGAAACGGATCCATGTCGTCAAAGGCAGAGAATAGAGATTAGGCAAAGTAGTCTAGCTCAAGCACAGAATCTGGTGAAATCTGCGTTCATTCCACTGAAAGTCATCGAACGTGCAGAGAAGGTAATCCTCAAGAACGCCCAGAAGCAGTATTTTGAGAAAGAGTTAGAAATTCTTGAGAGAGTGAAATCAAATTCACCATGTAAACTGGGAAAAGCATCTGCATTGTATAAGTTGGATCCCTTCGTGTCAGATGGACTGATACGCGTGGGCGGACGATTGGAGCGAGCGGAAATTTCATTTGATGCGAAACACCCTATTCTGTTGCCAAAAGATTCAACGGTCTCAACACTAGTCCTGGGGCACACCCATCGGACGATAGGACATCTGGGTAAAAATTCGATATTGGCCGTACTAAGGCAGAAGTATTGGCTGATAGGTGCTACTTCTGCAATCAAACGAGTGATCCACAAATGTTCCACTTGCCGACTGTTGCCGTCTGTTGAACAAAAGATGTCCAATTTGCCTGCAAATCGTCTAATGCCAGATGAGCCACCGTTTACCCATACCGGAGTTGATTATTTCGGGCCATTTCAGATAAAACGAGGCAGGAGTGTCGTTAAGAGGTATGGTGTTATCTTTACCTGTCTGAAGATCCGAGCTGTTCACCTTGAGGTTGCCTGTTCACTCGATACCAGCTCGTGCATAAACGCAATTCGTCGTTTTATCGCCCGCCGCGGGCCTGTGAGGTCCATATTATCTGATAATGGAACTAAACTCGTCGGAGCCGAAAATGAACTAAGAGAGGAAATCCAGAAATGGAACACAGGAACGATCAAAGAATCTTTATTATAGTCTGGGATTTCCTGGGATTTTAATCCCCCTGCCGCCTCCCACTTTGGTGGTGTATGAGAGCGACTTATTCGCTCAGTTCGTAAAATTTTCTTCTCGCTGATGAAAGAACAGGTGATTAAATTGGATGACGAAGGTCTTCAGACCTTGTTTTGTGAAGTAGAAGGGATGATCAATGGAAGACCACTTACTGAGCCTCCGAACCATCCTAATGATCTTGAAACGATCACTCCTAACCACCTTCTACTACTTCGCCAAGGAGAGTATTTTCTACCTGGAACGTTCAACGAGACAGACGTCTATGCCAAGAGACGATGGCGGCAAATTCAGTTTCTAGCTGATAGATTTTGGAGTCGCTGGGTGAAAGAGTATTTACCTCTTCTGCAAGCAAGACAGAAGTGGTTAGCGCCTTGTCGGAACATTAGTGTTGGAGATCTAGTCCCTGTAATGGACAACTCACCTAGAAATTTCTGGTGTCTAGGTCGAGTTTTGGAAGTTGTTAAAGACAAGAGAGGGTTCGTACGGATAGTAAAGGTAAGAACTAAGACTAGTATCCTGCAACGTCCCGTTGCAAAACTTTGTTTGATTCTGGACAATGATTTGGATGAACAGACTGCCAGGTAAGTTGGATACTTACACTGTATCTGCAGCTAACTTTTTTGCCATTATTTGATCGCTGTTGCTAAGGTGGTGTAATTGTGCCCCTTACATGGTCACAATTGGGGGCCGGAGTGTAGCGACCAAATTGAGCTTGTCATGTCGGACGACGTGTCTTGGGCTTTTGCGCGGTTTTGCCTAGTCCGCGTTTCTTATTTGTCTCCAAGTAAGGATTTGTAGTTTTAACTGTTTAGAGCGAGTGTAGTGTTGCGGCGAGTCACACATTTCGCTATTGTTTGCTGGCGCCTAAGTGGAGCTTTGTTCGCCAAAAATATAGAATTACCAAGGTCTACCAAAACGGTAAAGTTGATATTTGTTTCTTATTGACCTGTTGTTACCCCTCAGCCCATAGGGCTGTGGGGTCTTGTCGTTGCCATGTACGTACGTCCGTCCGTCCTAGCGTCCGTCCGTCCGGCGTCCGTCCGTCAACATTTTCTTGTCCGCTAAATATCTGCAGATCTATGAAGTCGGGCCTGACCAAACTTTGGTGAGAGCTTCCTGAATGTTGACAGATGAAATGATTAGATTTTCAGATGGCTATGATGATGTCATGATTTAAAAAAAAAAATTATTATTTATTGATGGCTTAGCTTCTGCACTGTTATCTATGCCCATCAACATGTTCTTGTCCGCTGAATATCTGCAGATCTATCAAGTCGGGCCTGACCAAACTTTGGTGAGAGCTTCCTGAATGTTGACAGATGAAATGATTAGATTTTCAGATGGCTATGATAATTTCATGATTTTTTATTTTTTTAAATTTTTTAATTTATTGATGGCTTAGCTTTTGCACTGTTACCTATGCCCATCGGGAACCCTTGGTTGCATGTTTCGTTGTGAATTTTGAAGGTTCCCTGATACAAGAAAGCCTGGTCCATTCATGATTCTCATTGAATGAAGGACAACATTTTTCTTAAATTTTGCTATTAAATCATTCTATTCTACATCATATGATTTATTCTAAAACTTTTGCATGAACCATATTTGTGTCCACACATTTAACTGGTACAACATAATGCTTCAATTTTTGTCACCAAACATGTTACTGTACCTTGGAAATTATGTAAAACGAGTGATTAGGAGAGCCCATTTTTAGCCTGACTGTGTGCAATTTTGAATCAGTTTGCATACCTGGAGCTTATGCCCCCCCTTTCCCCCCCCCCCAAAATAATGATAAGGGTGGGCCTGTGTCAATAAGTGTGTTTACTTGTTATCACACTTGTGCAATGCATAAATTGCCACTGATAAAGCTACACTTCCTTGCATGCTGTAATCCCAGCACACCACTCACGTGAAACCGAAGTCTGTTATATACGGTATCCAGGGATTTTTTGCAGGTTCCGATCCCAAACTCCCAGTTCCTTTTGGTAATTCATTATTGAGGGTCCAATTTTTTTAAGTGAATTTCGGCGCAAAGAGCCTGTGATCAATCACAAAACAGAGGTTTATTAACATGAAATTCAATACCCAGCCATGCAATCGGATCGATATTGAGGCTTCCAGAAGCTTTTTCTAGGAGTATTTCCTTCAGAAATCCTTTCAAATTGAACAACAACAACACTTTCGTTTTTTGTTTCATTTGAGTTTTGGGTGCCCATATGTTTTCCAAAACTAAACTGGCTCTAGATGCAGCCCTGATCCTACTTGACTAAAAAAAAACAGGCTGAGGGGTCCACGCACCTTTTAGGTGCTTGCCTGCAATTCATGTTTGTTCTGTGACGATCTAACGTGCAAGTTATACATATATAAATGCTTTATGAGCACTTTTTGTCGACGTAGTTTTACTTCCACTTTCGCGCCACAATCTTTCATGTAACTAGGTTAATGCACACGTGTTTCCAGACACGATACAATATTCGGATTGGAACATTAATAGAGTGCGGTGTTTCTAGTAAACTGTGGATAGTGTTTGTAATGAGAATTAAAGTTAATTCGTGAAACTGACTCAGATAATCGCTGACCAACTTAATATGTCTCGGGAACTGTTCTGAATGTTAAATTGAATAAGTACGACAACAAGCAGTATTTATAATCAGAGTAATTTTATTGTTTCAGTCAATCTGTCCCTACTGATGATGATACTGCTGGTACTGATGTTATCGCTGAAATTATACCTGCTGTATGAATAAAAGAAAACTATGGAAGAGCAGTATTGACGGCTTCTGGTATTTTCTATTGACAACGATAAAAGACTACATGGATGTTGAGTTTTACATGACCTGTATTTATAACTCTACTCTATTTTTATACCAAAAATGTCATCATCCATCGTTCATTTTATCTGAACTTAAAGAAATGAAAGTATTGTTTCAGAGACATTTAAACAGCTTAATTCGTACAATCGGGAATAAAGAGAGGCTGAAATCTTTATGTACGGACATTTGTAGCAAAATAAAAGTGGCAATTAGAAAATTTTATTTTCATTCTGATTTTCGATTTTTTAATGAAATTGGTTTGGCCTAAACTTACTTTTGTGAATATGTGCTATGTCTAGCCTCCAGATTGTGAATGAAAACCTCTGCAAATCATGCACATCACCTTTGTCTTATTGTTCTAGTAACATGTGTATGCAGCTCAAGCAAAATATACACACAATGTGACATCTGACACTGTCGGTTTTCCTCGCACAAGAAAACCATATTACTTCTTGGTTGAACACAACTATAGTATTTCTTGGTTGAACACACCATAATAGTATATCTAAGTTTTTTTGCTGAATTCAATGCCTACGGCAATACATTGTCCATCATAGTAATTCTTGGTTGAACAAAACCATCACAGTACTTCTTGCTTGTACAAAAACGTCACGGCACTTCTTCTTTGAATAAATGCTACATGTACAAAAGAAATCTTATACATGTACATGTATTATATTACATGGTACATGAGTCATCATAGAACTGCTTAGCAGAACAATATAATTATAATACCTGTGTGGTTTAACAAAACCAGAATATTTTTTCTTAAGGAAAATGAGATCAGACGATGATATACGGCAATAGCCTATACAGGCGATACATGAATGAGAATGACTCTCGGGTCACCCCTGGAGGGGCTGCTTAATGCCCCAGGGGTCCTGTTCACAAATTGTAAACAGATTGAATTTTCAAAAACTCTTCAAACAGTTAATCGTCTGTCTAAAACAATACAGCAGGTGTCCAATGAATGTCCAAACAATGTTTTGGAACGCTTCCTGCCATCTATGACATCTGAGGTGCACCTTTGCCAAAGTAGGCATGACGGAAGCATTTTTGGATTGATGAGGCTACTATCCTAGGTTTTCGGGTGAGGGTCCAGGGGAGGGCTATTGAGCCAATGCAGCTCTGCTGTCCTAGACGGCCGTAGATGATGCATATAAAATCATAACTATTATCAATTGCAGATTTATTTTGATGTTGAACCTCTTAAAAATCGGGATTGAAATTTCACTAAAGAGAAGAGAGGAAATAGATCGTTTTCGTTTCAAGTTAGATCCAGGAAAAGGGGAACCAGCAGTCAAGTTATATCTGTCAAATTACCAAAGCCTTATAAAGATGACCAAGGGGAGACAATTCAGAAGGACACGGTGAATTTTCAAACTGTCGAATCTGTCGAGCTTCAAAAGAGAGAGCCAAAGTGTCAAACTGTCGAACCGTCCAACCAAGAAAAGTGGAACATGCAGTCGAGTCCCATCTGTGAAATTGTTGAACATTTATACGGATGGCCAAGAGAAGACAACTCATAAGAACACGGTGAAAGTGTCAAACAGTCGAATTTGTCAAGCTTCAAAAGAGAGAGCCAAAGTGTCAAACTGTCGAACCGTCCAACCAAGAAAAGTGAAACTCTCAAACTGGCGAACGTCGAACCAGGAAAAGAGGAACCTGCAGTGAAATTGTTGAACATTTATAAGGATCGCCAAGAGAAGACAACTCATAAGGACACGGTGAAAGTGTCAAACAGTCGAATCTGTCGAGCTCAAAAGAGAGAGCCAAAGTGTCAAACTGTCGAACCGTCCAACCAAGAAAAGTGAAACATGCAGTAGAGTCCTATCTGTGAAATTGTTCAAGATTCATAGAGAAGGCCAAGAGGAGACAACTCAAAAATAAGGATGTTTAGAAAGTGGCAAACTCTCAAACTGTCGAACCAGGAAAAGGGGAACCTGCAGTCTAGTCGTAGCTGTGAAATTGTTGAACATTTATAAGGATGACCAAGAGAAGACAACTCACAAGGACACGGTGAAAGTGTCAAACAGTCGAATTTGAAGATCTTTAAAACTAGAAAGCCAAAGTGTCAAACTGTCGAACCGTCCAACCAAGAAAAGTGGAACCTGCAGCCGAGTCCTATCAGTGAAATTGTTGAACATTCATATTGAAGGCCAAGAGGAGACCACTCAAAAAGCTGTTTAGAAAGTGGCAAACTCTTAAGCTGTCGAACCATCGAACTCTGAAATTGGTGAACATATATAAGGATGGCCAAGAGAAGACAACTCACAAGGACACGGTGAAAGTGTCAAACAGTCGAATTTGTCGAGCTTGAAAAGAGAAAGCCAAAGTGTCAAACTGTCGAACCAAGAAAAGTGGAACCTGCAGTCGAGTCCTATCTGTGAAATTGTTGAAGATTCATATATAAAAGGCCAGGAGGAGACAACTCAAAAAGATGTTTAGAAAGTGGCAAACTCTCAAACTGTCGAACCGTCGAACCAGGAAAAGAGGAACCTGAAGTCTATACTAGTCTTAGCTGTGAAATGGGGATCGCCAGCCACACTAGGCGGCGCTAGTGCTCCAACAGGAAAAGAAGACGTTACGTCATAAAACGACGCTCAAAACGTTGTTACATTATGACGTTGCCTTTGTGACGTCCAGAAAAATGGCATGGGCATGCACCAATTACCCCTTGGTACACGTAGCCACCTGGCGTCCGTTCGGACTGGCGAACCCCATTGTTGAACATTTATAAGGATGGCCAAGAGAAGACAACTCATAAGAACATGGTGAAAGTGTCAAGCAATCGAATCTGTCGAGCTTCAAAAGGGAGGGCCAAAGTGTCAAACTGTCGAATCGTCGAACCAGTCAAAGCAAATGTATCTAACTCTGAATCACAAATATGGATGCTCAAATTGTCAAAGGTTTATGAGTAAGAACATGGAGAGACAACTCAAATGGATGCCGTGAAGGTGTCAAACTGTCGAATCTGTCGAGCTAGAAAAGAAGAGGGCGAAAGTGTCAAACTGTCGAACCGTTGAGCAAGGAATAGGGGAACCTGCAGTCATTTGTCAAATTGTCGAAGGTTTATTGACCAAGGGGCGAACTGAAATGGATGTGCTGAAAGTGTAAATTGTTGAAGATTCATAAAGAAGGCCAAGAGCTTCAAAAGAGAGAGCCAAAGTGTCAAACTGTCGAGCCGTCGAACCAAGAAAAGTCAATGTGTCTATCTCTGAACCACAAATAGGGATGCTTAAATTGTCGAAGGTTTGTGAGGAAGAACATGGGGGAAAAACTCGAATGGATGTGGTGAAAGTGTCAAACTGTCGAACCGTCGAAACATAAATAGGGAACCTGCAGTCATCTGTGAAATTTCTAAGGTTTATAAATAAGATCGAGGAGAGAACTGAAATGTATATGGTGAAAGTATCAAAGTGTCGAACTGTCAAACCAGGAAAAGGGGAGCATACAGTCCAGTTGTATCTGTCAAATTGTCAAACTCTTATGAATAAGACCAAGGAGAGACAATGCAAAGGGATGCAGTGAAAGTGTCAAACTGTCTAATCTGTCGAGCTACAAAAGGAGCGGCGAGTGTCAAACTGTCGAACCGTTGAACCTGGAGAATGGGAATCTGCAGTTGAGTCCTAACTGTGAAATTGTTAAAGATTCATAAAGAAGGCCAAGAGCAGACAACACAAAAGGACGTTGAGAAAGTGGCAAACTGTTCAACTGTCCAACAGTCGAATCAGGAACAGGGGAACCTGCATTCTTATCATATCTGTGAAATTGTTGAAGATTTATAAGGATGGCCAAGAGAAGGCAACTCAAAAGGACACGGTGAAAGTGTCAAACTGTTGAATCTGTCGAGCTTCAAAAGGGATAGCCAATGTGTCAAACTGTCGAACCGTCAAACCAAGAAAAGCAAATGTATCTATCTCTGAACCACAAATATGGATGCTCAAATTGTCAAAGGTTTATGAGTAAGAACATGGGCAGACAACTCAAATGGATGCGGTGAGAGTGTCAAACTGTCGAGCTAGACAAACTGTCGAACCGTCGAGCAAGGAATAGGGGAACGTGCAGTCATCTGTGAAATTGTCAAAGGTTTATTGACCAAGGGGCGAACTGAAAAGGATGTGCTGAAAGTGTCAAACCAGAAAAAAGGGGAGCCTGCAGTGCAGTTGTATCTGTCAAATTGCCGGAGTCTTATAAAGAAGACCAAGGAAAGGCATTTCAAATGGATGCGGTAAAAGTGTTAAACTGTCTAATTCTTGATCTAGAAAACTGTCAAACCGTCCAACCAGGAAAAGGGGAACCTGTAGTCAATTCCTATCTCTCAAACTGTCGAAGGCCAAGGGGAGACAATTCAAAGAAAGACGGTTAAAGTATCAAACTGTCGAATCTATCGAGCTGGGAAAAGAGTCAAGGTGTCAAACTGTCGAACCGTCGAACCATTGAAACGGCTCCTATACATACACGGTTATAATGAAGATCAAGGGAAGACAACTCAAATTCATCCGATCAAAGTGTTTGCTTTTTCGTGATTGCTTACACGAAAGAATTACCGAAAATTCATTACATACACTGAAGTTTTTCTAACACGAGATGATTTACAATATATTAAATCTTCAGTGATGGTTTTATAATACCATATTATTTTCTTTTGGGATAGAACAAAGCGCCTGGGGTTTTATTCCCGCCAGTTATATATCATATATCTTTCTGTCAACATACTGCTACGGATATCATCGTTTTCAAGATATATTATTGATCATGTATGTATAAATTGGAACTGGTGAATAAATTGAAATTGAATTGAAAAAAATGGTCAGTCATTGAGCTGGTAGCAGTTTATTGGAATTTTGAATTGATCAAACCACTCAAAGAACTGTAATGAGAATTTAAATTTTGTCCTGACAACTGCATTGTATTCATATGTAATCTGTTCTTTCACTGTGTGACGGGCTAAAGTTCCTTCTCTAGAAACTCGCTAGTAGTAGTATAAGTGCATTTCGAGTCTTTGGCTCGTCACTGCGCATGCGCCAGAATGTGGTGTGCGCAGGAGTTTGAGGTCATGAGGAGGTGTGCGCAGGAGTGTCGTGCGCAGGTATGACGTCACTTCCGGTCTGGGTGAATGGGACGTGACCTTGGGGGCATGTATTCCTCCGCGGTGATGCGGTCTGGCGGTGATGCGGTCTGCCTCCGCGGAC
This sequence comes from Hanleya hanleyi, assembly GCA_036873755.1. Taxonomy (NCBI): domain Eukaryota; kingdom Metazoa; phylum Mollusca; class Polyplacophora; order Lepidopleurida; family Hanleyidae; genus Hanleya; species Hanleya hanleyi. The sequence continues at coordinate 21,733 of JAVTVY010039631.1, read as the reverse complement.
CGAAAGTAGTCCCAAAACCGTGGATTTTCGTGAGAATGTTCGGCAATCTGTAGGGACCGCTAGTGGACCGATTGGGTCGAGTGAGGTATCAATATGAAGCAGTCGTGAGGGACTATCCAACGGGCTGGGTGTGACGTGAAACCGACGTCATTCTGTGCATGCGCAGTAGAGAAAGGGTATGGAAATATACGTTTTGGGGTCTAGGTGGGCCACTAGTGGGCCGATTGGGTCGAGTGAGGTAAGGGAGCATCCACCTGGGCTAGTGTATCGTTCGTTGTCAACATTCTGCGCATGCGCAGAGAGGGAATTGTGGGAAAAGGGTACGGAAATAGACATTTTGGGGTCTAGGTGGGCCGCTAATGGGCCGATTGGATCGAGTGAGGTATCAATGTGAAGCATTCGTGAGGGAGCATCTGCCTGGACTAGTGTGTCTTCCGTTTTCAACATTCTGCGCATGCACAGTCAGGGAATTGTGGGAACAGGGTATGGAAATAGACGTTTTGGGGTCGAAGTGGGCCACTAATGATCCTATGGTGTCGTATGGGGTCTTATTTTGAAGCTCTCGTGAGGGAGCATCCGCCTGGACTAGTGTGTCGTTCGTGTTCAACATTTTGCTGCGCAGGTCACGTGGTTTGGTGGGTCTGCGCAAGTGTGTGACGTCAGTTCCGGTTCCGTTTCCGAACACAGAAGAGTTCTAATTTTTCCTTAGACCTTAAACGTATGGAATGCATGTACTAGAACATCCGGGACCTCTTCAACATCCGGGACCTTTTCAACATCCGGAACCTCTTCAACATCCGGGTTTTCCCCGGCTCGGCCCGGCCGCAGCGCGCGCGGGTTATCCGGTCGCACGCGCTCGCGCGCGGGTTTTCCGGCCGAGTGCGCGCGCGCGCGGGTTATCCGGAAGTGTGCAACGGCACTATATCACATCGGGGTATATATTTCATCCAAGTATAGCGGAAAGCGGTTGTCGTGAATAACAACAAGTTCAGCAATGTTTATACAGTTTATTATCCCCAGTGTTACATCATACCCAGGCTGGGAGAGCCGCCCTGGGTATGTTTAGTATGTTCACAGCAAAACAAATTGAAATATCAAACACCATGTTTTATTATTTAACGCACCGTCACATTAGGTACAAGTGTTTACTGAGCTCAAGTCAACGATCGCATCAGTGCAAGGGTGACGCATTCAGCCGATGGGGGTGGTCGGTCAGCTTGGTAATGAGGAACGTAGCATTGGTGACCCTCTCTACGACCCATTGTGTGTTGGGGCGTTGACGATGTGCCCATCTCAATGGATCCACGGTGTCCAGTTTCTCCAGCATCGTCTCTAGCGACGCTCGGTTAATGATGGTGAACGGCTGTTATTACTGGCATAATAATACCGTAACTGGTCCGTCTCTTTGTGACGTAAGATGTACCCGAAAGCGACATTCAATTTGAAGACCGTAGCTTGGTCATTGAAGATGGCTTCCACGTAGCTGCGTAGACGGGTGAGGTCGGTCAGTGGGAAATTGTAGATATCTGGAATGGGGCGATCACGGTGGAAAACGTGCCGTATCATGGGCCATTGGCGCCGATAGATGTCACTCACTGGATGGACGTCCTGTAGCAGATCGCTAGGAACATCCACTGCATCTTCCAGAAAATGTTCGATGTCGTCAGGCGTATGACTGGCAACAGTACTGCTAGAGACTGGCTGGATATCTAGGCTCTTCTGAACTGTGGGTATAGGCGGGCTCTCTGTGATCGCATCACTAGTGGCATTCGTCTCTACGGGCTCATCTTCACTGGGTCTGACCCTCCTGGGTGCCTCTTTAGTGGGAAGTTGTCGCCCAAACCGTAGAGACGGGGTATGAATCAAACGCAGATGCCGTCTTAACTGACTGGGTCGTTTGTCGTCCCAATCGTTACGTTGTTCCGTCGTCTCCTCGTGGAATGAGTCTTCGTGGCGCAGTAAATTATCCTCCCGATTGAATGCTGTGCGCAGGTTATACAAGTATACCGTGCATCGTTGTGGGTGGAGGTCTCGTGGCGTCGTAAATTATCTAGACGAGTAAACTGCTTCTGGCAAGTTGTGCAAGTGAACATCAGGCTGGTGAGGTTGCACTGGTGAGGCTCAGGCAAGTAGCTTCACCTCGTCAGATAGGCTCAGGCTGGTCAGGCAGGCTCAGGCTGGTCAAGCAGGCCCATGAATGCAGCAATGCCCTAAAAATTCTCACTTTTCTACACCTTCATAGACGTGCAGAATGCAGGCGCGGACGTCACCGAAAAACCCCCACAGACAGCTCACTACATGCAGTCGCCCCCTCAAGACCCTCATACCTACCCGGATGCAGGCGCGGACGTCAAGTACCCGGATGCAGGCGCGGACGTCACCGAAAAAAAACACCGACATACAACTCACCACATACAGTCGCCCCCTCAAGACCCTCATACATACTCGGATGCAGGCGCGGACGTCACCGAAAAAAACACCCACATACAACTCAACACATACAGTCGCCTCCTCAAGCCCCTCATACAACTCACCCAATAGTCGCCTCCTCAAGACCCTCATACATACCCGGATTTGCAGGCGCGGACGTCACCGAAAAAAACACCCACATACAACTCACCACATGCAGTCGCCCCCTCAAGACCCTCATACATACCCTATGGAGATAAAGTCACCCTCGTGGAAGACCGTGGAGATGTTTGCTGGTCGCGCGCTGAGACCGTATCGAATACGGTTACGCTACACCGTGACGGCTGGACTAAATTTAAACGGGTGTTGAGCGGTGAGCTCGACGGAAACCTCACCCACATAGACAATGCCATCTACGTACACCGTGGACCCTTCTTCCCACGCCTGGGCCGTTACCAAGACCCTACGCGAGACCCCGATCTGTGGACAGCCTTCGAGAAAGTGGTGCCTACCGGACGAGCGGTCAACTGTTCAGTTGGAGTGGGCTCGTGCCCTGAGTGAAGCGGCGGCAGAACCCAATGAACAAATTACCAAACCTAGCAATGAAGCGGAGGCAGACGACGATGCCATTGATTATCCGGCTAGACTCAGTCAGCCTAGTGACATGACCACCCGATCCTTTGATCTCACGTCGTAAACTTATTCTCCCTATCAATACGAGAGACAGTCAAATCTGGTACCATTGACGTACTGACCATGACGGAGCATATAATACGGCCGTTTCTCAGCTTGACCCCCGAGATTTTCCTGCACGTCTATGCGGATAAGGTCGATATCATGGAGGAGGTGGGAGACATCTGTGATGCAGACCCTACACAACCGTGCCCGGCTAACATTCGTCTGTCCCGGGAGGGCTGGACCAAATTCAAACGGGTGTTGTCTGGTGAACTGGACGGCGACCTTATTCACTTGTGTCACGATGTGTACATCCGACGCGGCCCCTTCTTTGCTCAATTGGCTTTTTACCCTTCACCCTGTTCTATGGTCTGCATTGGAAGATGCCGTGGCAGATGTGGATCAAGTGCTTATCAAGCGGTTATCAGACGAGTTGGACTGGTCATTTACCATGGGCAATGTGCTGGCAGAAGCCACGAAGAAAATAAGAAAGAAACTCCGGCCCAAGATATACCCGTTATAAATAAACGATAGAGCCAGGGTCCATCATCATTTGTCGCCATGAAGAGCTGGGAGAAGGTGTTGGATAACTTATACTACAGTCCCGACAGTGCGGCGGCCCATAGTGCATTGACGGCTCTCTATCGAACGGCCAAACCCCAGGGGATACAACGTGCCCAAGTCCGAGATTGGTTAAGAAATCACGACACCTATACCTTACATCGAGCTGCCCGTCGCCATTTTCTACGGAACCGGGTCATCGTGGGAGGACTGGTTTGACTGCCACTCACAGCTGGAGTGGATTTGGTCGATATGAGCGCCTTTGCCAAACACAACGATGGGAATCGGTATATCTTGACGTGCATCGATATCCTGTCGAAGTATGCGTGGGTGGTACCCATCCGGACGAAAACGGGGCGAATCTCATAGCGGCGTTCAAGGACATCTTCAAGACCGGGCGCAAACCCATGTATTTGCAAACCGACGAAGGCACGGAATTCCTCAACAGACCGTTGCAACAGTTTCTGAAAGCCCAGAAGGTGTTTTTCTTCCGTACGTACAACGAGACCAAGGCTTCCGTGGTGGAAAGGTTCAACAGGATTCAAAGGTCGCATGTATAAATATTTCACCTATAAGAATACAAGGCGGTACATCGATGTTCTCCCGAAACTTGTGAGTGGTTACAATCACCGGAGTATAGAGAGAGCCCCCATTACCGTCACCCAAAGCAATGAAGCCCAAGTCCGGCGTGTCTTGTACCTCAGGCAATCGCAGCGAACGCCGAAGGAGGTGTACAAGGTCGGGGACCCTGTACGGATCAGTAAAGTCAAAGGTCAATTTGAGAAAAGTTACTTGCCCAACTGGAGCGATGAGCACTTCCTGATTAAACGGCGCCTACCCCGACAGCAGCGAGTCTATGAACTGGAAGATCTTCAAGGGGAACCGTTGCTAGGGACGTTTTACGAGACGGAATTACAGCCTGTCGTAAAAACAAAGCAAGACTACTACACGGTGGAGCAGATTTTGAAAACCGAGCGACGCCGTGGCAAACTGTTTCATTTCGTGAAATGGCAAGGCTGGCCCAGTTCCTTCAATTCCTGGGTCGCGGCTAACCAGGTGAAACGACTATAAAACCAGACCCCACTGCCGTCATCCTTCATTCCACGTTCGACCACGGTGTTATGGACAAAACAGCAGCTGCCTCTGAACACAGCGTCTCCCAAAACGAGTAAAGCGCAAGTGGGCTTTGTTGTGATATTGCTAACCCTGCTGAGTGTGTTGTACGGAGGTGTGTTTTACGACGTAGCCTATGTCAGCACTCTAATTAACCAACTTAGAACTCCAGCTGTGAGTGGCAGTCAAACCAGTCTACAGATAGCACGTCACCTCCGTGATCGAAACGAGCCCAGTCATCACCACCACCACACCACATGTACAAGCCACATCGAGCTCCACACCAAGTATACAGTCAACACATACACCAAGTACACCCACTACGTCTGAAAACCCACCGGATTTCATCCCTCACAGTGAACAGACAACGACGACCGACGTTGTACCCACCACCACTCCAGTTCACTCGTACCAAATTTACCAAGAGCGGGTTACCACGACAGCGGATACACCTCCAACCATGGACCCTCGGTGGCAGCATCCCTTCACTTGCGTCATCGCAGGACCGACGGGCTCCGGCAAAACGCACTTCGTCAGGAAGCTCCTTCAACCCTAACCCTAACCCTAACTCATTGCACGAGTCGTGTGGTTTTACGGAGAATGACAGGCAGCGTATGCAGCAATGCCCCACATCACGTTCGTGGAAGGCCTACCCAACCTGGCCGAGGTAGAACCGGACACCTTGGTGGTTCTGGATGATCTCATGGCGGAGACGGATGCGCGGGCCACCCAACTCTTTACCAAAGGCAGCCATCATCGACGGCTCAGCATCATCTACATTGGAAGCCTTTAAAGATGCGACAACCACTCAGCACGGGTATATGGTCTTTGACCTCAAGCAAGCCACCCTCGACTACCTTCGATCACCTTCGACTACGGACCGGCATCTTTCCCGGAGAGACCCACCACGTGTACATGCAAAAATAAGGTAAACACACCCACAGTGATTCCTCCAGCTGGAGTGTGTGTGTTTGATGATGGGGATAATAAAAAGAATTAATACCACATCATGGTTGATTTTTGTCTCTGTTCTCTGAGGTAGATAACAAGAGCAGAGTTGTGGGTTCTAGCATTAGTTGTACATGATGTCTGCGCGAGTACGGAAGCACGCTTCGACGCTCCGTGTATTGAAGACGGCCCCACCCGAGTTGGTCCGAACCATTGTACGCGGTGCGGACCCTGACCTTGTACGCTGTCTGTGCGAGATCGGGTACAACCTGTTAAAAGGCAACGTGCCACTGACTCCGGCTCAGAAGACCAAGTTGACCAAGCATAAGACAGGTCTCCGAACCCTAGTCCAGAAGCGAGTCTCTCAAACACAAAAGAAAAAGGTGTTACAGAAAGGCGGCTTTCTCGGGGCCATCTTAGCACCGTTGGCCGCTTCCGTGTTGGGTCCAGTATTGGGTGGACTCTTCGGCCGACAATGAACCACACGAAAAAAATGGTCCTCGTCGAACCACGGTTCCTTCAATACCTCCAATCGCCCTACCCTGTCCCACCTACGGTGAAGACCATAAACACCCTCGATGAAGAGATGCAACAGATCTTACAAAGACCGGGGTTAAGCGACAGTGAGAAAGTACAACGGTACAATGAGACGCTTCAACGGTACATGACGTTCATGGACCAATACAAAACCCTCTTTACCCCAGCACCACCACCACCACACCACGCGAAACACCGCCGACCTCAGCACCGCTCCAACAGTCGCCATTACCAGGGGTACCACCCACAGCCCCACAGTGGGTGGAAGGCGAAGTGCTGAAGAGTGTACCTGTATCGTTCAAGAAACAAGCTGGCCTGGTATTACAACGGATGAAACAGAATCCTAACATAACTTGGAATGATAAAGGCGAACTCCTGGTACAGAATCAAGTGGTCCCGGGTACTCAAATGACGGATTTAGTGAATGATCTGATGCGTCAACGCAGGTCGCACACGGATCCTCGAGGATGGGAGGTCTTCGCCCAAGGCTTGAAAGACATGCATGTACCACAGGAATTGGTGGGGAATCCCCAGCGCTGGGCCTGGATGCAGCGGACCCAGCAATCGCCGAGTGGCCCAAGGCCTGGAACACCTATTAAAACCAACAGCAGCAGCAGGACAGCTCAGTCGTCAGATTTTACCTCACCCTGCCCAGTAACAGTTCGCTGGATGTGTTTCCTGACAACACCTTGGTCAAGTACGTGACCCAATTACCGCAACCGTTGCATTTACCTGGGCGATGGGAGTGTGGCCTCGTGGATATCCAATACCCTTACTCGTGGTACAACGTGCGAGCCAATGAAGTGTGGTACGAGGTGACCTACGAAGGCAAGGACATCCGACTCACCCTCCCGGAAGGCCAATACGATACTCCCAAAGAGTTCATACAGTGGCTGACAAGACTGTTGCATTATAAGGCTCTACGGGAGGTCACGAATGTTTCAAAATCCATAAAAACCTTTCCCTTCAAGAATCACGTGGACTTCGATTACAACGCACACAAGGCACAGATCATCCTCACCGCCAACGTGAGTGTCGTACTGAGTCCTATCCTACAGCAAATGCTGAGTCTCACTCACTCGACCTACACAGGTCCATCCGAGGACCATGGTCAGATTCCGATGGATATGAAGTCGGGTATGTACGGACTCTACGTCTACTCGGAGGTGGTCGACAACCGCATCGTGGGCGATATCAACACACCTCTGTTACGGGTGGTCCCCATTAAAACGAAGTATGGAGATCAAGTCACCCACAGTTTCACCCACATGCTCTACCTACCCGTACGACAAACCGACATCAACAGTATCCCGGTGGATATAAGAGATGACACGGGACGACCGGTGGCATTCGAACGAGGAAAAGTGGTGCTGACACTTCATTTTCGACAAGCACGTGCTCCACACTTTGTATAATGAAGGTGCCTTACGAGTGCGATGCGCGCAGCTATATGGATTATTATGCCCAACAGGCCGGAGGTGGCCTTCCGGTCTTTAGTGGTGCACGCATGCAACGAGGACATGGGCTGGGATACATACTCGGGAGCATCGTCAAAACGTTCCTGCCCTTGGTGACGCGTGGGGTGAAAGCAATCGGCAAACAAGCGGTACGCAGTGGACTGCAAGTCGCCGGTGATGTCTTGGGGGTACGGCACCCACAGAAGCCTTGACACGGTGGGCCAAAGAAGCGGGAGACGTCTTGGTGGTCAAAGCACAACGCACCGTAGGGAATAAAAGACCTGCACCACCGTGACCACGCACCAGTCGACGTCCGACCCAGCGACGACGCACATCGAAGACCCAGGATATCTTTTCTTAAACATGTCCTGCCCCTCCACCAACAGTGAATTTGATTTGTGGACCGTCCCGCCCACACAGACCAGTGCCGAACAAGGATTATGGGTGGAGCATCTCCCGCTCTCCAGCATCAACGAAACAGGACCCATCGAGTTTACCATCAGTAATGCGGATACGGCTTATGTGGATTTAGCCCATACATACTTGTATATGAAAGCCAAGGTCGTCAATGGGGATGGTTCCAGAATCGTCGACCAAGCAATGGTGGGCCCGACGAATCTCTGGCTGCATTCTTATGTTTCAACAGGTGGATATTTTTCTCAGCGACAAACTCATCAGTGACTCGATCAACACGTACCCCTATCGAGCCTACATCGAGACGCTGTTATCGTATGGACGAGAGGCTAATAAATCTCAGCTGACAGCCGCTTTATTCTACCAGGACACAGCCGAGCACATGGGCGTAGAGAACGACAATGCGGGATATAACAAACGGAAGGCTTTCACCGCGAACGGCGTCTCGGTGGATCTCATGGGTCGACTGCACGCAGACATTTTCATGCAAGACCGGTACCTCTTGAACAAGATCCCCATCAAAATCCGACTGATACGGGTGCCTCCGACCTTCGCCTTGATGACCACTAACGTTGAGGGGCATGCTGCTGACTACAAGATTGTCATCCAAGACGCAGTCCTGTATGTCCGAAAAGTGAAACCGAATCCAGCTGTTCAATTGGGACACCTCAAAGCCTTGGAAGCAAAACCAGCAAACCAAAGTGTTCTCTGTGTCGGCTGGAAATATGAGCGCCAACAAAGAAAACCTGTTCCTGAGGCAACTACCCAAACGATTGATCCTGGCCTGTGTGGAAAATACCGGTTTCAGCGGAGCCTACCCAGAGAACCCGTCGACTTTAAACATTTCGGCATCAATTTTGTGGCCCTGCATGTGGATGGACAACAGGTCCCAGCCACGGCCTTAACACCGAACTTTGGGCGCGCGAATTTCATTCGAGCCTATCGGAGCCTGTTTACAGCCACCGGTCAAATCAACCAGGACGAAGGGAATATGATCAATCGGGAGGACTACGCGAACGGATACACGTTGTTCTGTTTCGATCTGACCCCCACCTTAGAGAACGACCATCAGCTGGCCCTCGCCAAGCAAGGCAATTTACGGTTGGAAATCCACTTTGCACGAGCCCTCCGGAGCACCGTCAATGTGATTTGCTACGCCGAGTTTGACAACAACATTCAAGTGGACAAGGCGCGCAACGTCCTGTGTGACTTTGCCACCTAACATGGATACAGACCAGATAAACACCATGCTGGATAATGACCCAGAGACACGTATGGTCTTTCAAGGGCCTTGCCCGAGATGTGAACACATATGTGAACATATATGTAGACCGTATGTATCCTGCTGCTTACGTTCTCAACACGGACCCGATGGATCGGCCCGGTGAACATTGGGTGGGCGTGTACTTGACAGAACAGCAGGGCGAATCCGTACGGCCTGCCACCCCTCCATCCCGATTAAACAGACTTCATGGATCAAGGCACAGAGACGTGGTGTTGGAACAGTCAAACGTTGCAAAGCCTGACCAGTAGCGTGTGCGGACAATATTGCTTGTTTTACCTGTACAATCGATGCCGGGGAAGAACCTTATCTACCATCGTACAGATGTTTGACGAGTACCCCAAGGCCGAGGACCGCGATGTACTCGTATATGACTGGGCCGCCCATCATTTCAATGTACAAGCCCCGTTCTGGGCTTAAGTTCTTTCAATGTACAAGCCCCCTGTTCTGGGCTTAAGTTCTTTCACGAAAAGCCCCCTGTTCTGGGCTTCAGTTTCCACGTGGTTGTTCTCACGTTGTTAGTTATTGTTGGATAAAAAAAACAAAATGAGATCTCACCAAAAAACCCTGTCTTGTGTGTTTTCTGCATGAAGGCTATAACAGAGGTCAAACTGGCCTTGAACACTGGCCTTGAACACCGTGGAGAAAGTAGCCAATCAGTGGCCTAGGATGGGGCCGAATGTAACCCATCAATGTCCAGAAAACAATATAGGTTAAACAATATAGGTCCAACACCTATAGGTTAAGTTTATTACTATAAGTTCCATGGTTTCATGTATTTTTTTGTGCCAATACGGTTCTGGGGAAAACTGAGGGTTTTCCACTGGCCATTTAACATGGGCATAGTGCGGGCGATATTGTGGGCGACCCGGTGCATTCCATGGGTGCTTCAGGAGGGCGGATAAAGGCTATCTATTGGCCCGGAGAGGGCCGAACCTTGCCGGAAGGGGGGTGGCCTTTTGACCTAGATGTGACCTTTGACCTTTTGACCCGAAATTCACCCGCGCACTTCCGGTGATGCCGCGCAGGCGTGCGGCCGGATAACCCGCGCGCGCTGCGGACGGGGCGGGCCGGGCCGGGGAAAACCCGGATGTTGAAGTGGTCCCGGATGTTGAAAAGGTCCCGGATGTTGAAGAGGTCCCGGATGTTCTAGTACATGCATTCCATACGTTTAAGGTCTAAGGAAAAAGTAGAACTCTTCTGTGTTCGGAGGTCGGAGGTCATTCTTAAAACCGGAACTGACGTCACACACTTGCGCAGACCCACCAAACCACGTGACATGGGCAGCAAAATGTTGAACACGAACGACACACTAGTGCAGGCGGACGCTCGCTCACGAGAGCTTCAAAATAAGACCTCATACGACACCATAGGATCAGTAGTGGCCCATTTCGACCCCAAAACGTCTATTTCCATACCCTGTTCCCACAATTCCCTTTCTGCGCATGCGCAGAATGTTGAAAACGGACGACACACTAGTCTAGGCAGATGCCCCATCGCGAATGCTTCATATTGATACCTCACTCGACTCCGTCGGCCCATTAGTGGCTCACCTAGACCCCAAAACGTCTATTTCCATACCCATTTCCCACAATTCCCTGTCTGCGCATGCGAAGAATGTTGAAAACGAACGACACACTAGTCCAGGCGGATGCTCCCTCACGAGAGCTTCAAAATAAGACCTCATACGACACCATAGGATCATTAGGAGCTCATCTAGACCCCAAAACGTATATTTCCATACCCTTTTCCCACAATTCCCTGTCGGCGCATGCGCAGAATGTTGAAAACGAACATCCAGGTGGATGCTCCCTCACGAATTTTTCACATTGATACCTCAATCGATCGAATCGGCCCACTAGTGGCCCACCTAGACCCCAAAATGTCTATTTCCGTACCGTTTTCCCACAATTCCCTCTCTGTGCATGCGCAGAATGTTGACAACGAACGATACACTAGTCCAGGTGGATGCTTCCTCGCGTATGCTTCACATTGATACCTCTCTCGACCCAATCGTGGCCCACCTAGACCCCAAACGTATATTTCCATACACTTTCTCTACTGCGCATGCGCAGAATGACGTCGGTTCCACGTCACACCCAGCCCGTTGGATAGTCCCTCACGACTGCTTCATATTGGTCCCACGGTTTTGGGACTACTTTCGCATCACCGCCAGACCGCATCACCGCGGAGGAATACATGCCCCCAAGGTCACGCCCCATTCACCCAGGCCGGAAGTGACGTCATACCTGCGCACACCTCCTCGTGACCTCCTTAAACTCCTGCGCACACCACTTTCTCGCGCATGCGCAGTGACGCGCCAAAGACTCGAAATGCACTTATACTACTACTCTCGCTACTATAATGTACGTTACAGTTTCCAATAGGTCTCCACGCGTTTTCAGGTCCATCCTTGCCTTTTATCAGTATCAGTCTCCGGCCATACATCTGCTCTACTGTGGTAGGTATTTCATAATATATCATACTTTAGGATATACGGATGAGAACTGTAGGCTGTAATGTTAATCTCATATGGAGCGATGGAGCTCAAAACGACCAATGATTAAAACATAATTCATAAAAGCCACATACATCATCAATATAGGCATGAGGCGGGTTATAGCTAAGATGTCAGAGCCCATTTTATGGAAGGATACTGACAAGTGGATGGATGGATGGATGGATGGATGGATGTCCTTGGGCACTACATCGCACCGCGATGAGCACTGGTCGTGCGAACACACCCGTTTCCCTCAACCTGCCCTACACATGCTCTATTTGACTGGGTTTTATTCTTATTTCTTGCATATAATTTAATAATATTCAGTATGTATGTTCAAGCGAGGTTTAACTTAGCTGGCTTCAATACACTATGATATAATAAGAAACACATGCTGGAGAAATGAGACTGTTTGCCTGTTGTCGATCATAATGCGATAGCTTATCAAGAGAATTATTTTTGCATTACCATCCTGATAAACCTAGTTTGCTGGAGGTATTATGGTATCACCAAAGCTACCAGTGCAAACGCAGATGTGATATTAGGGACATCATGTAGTGTCGGCAATTCCAACCGTGTGTGCAAGCAGCGTGTAAAGCGACACACATTCTAAGTGAAACGGACTGATAACACAGATTAACAGGCATAGACATTCAGTGATACCGGGTCTTCCATAGTTTATTCCCATCATATATTATATGATATGACTTAACCAGGACCTGGTTATCGAGTAAAATCTGCAGGCCATATCTAATATAGAATCCAGGGCAAAAGACCCAGGGGACAAAATCCCGTGGGGATTTTGTCCCCTAGGGCTTTTGCCCGGACACCTCTAAGATGATATATTAACAGACACACCATTTGAGAGTCCTCCAAAATATTGTAACAAGCGCAAAAACTATCTACGGACACAAGCAATTGAGATTTTGATGATTTCCAGATTTTGGGGTCAAAGTGACCTTGACCTTTGACTTTAATCTCAAATCCCCCTAAATGTATCCACTCACAACATTTTTAGCAATTTTCAATGATTTTAAGATTTTTATGCCATATTTAGAATTTTAAATGATGGCAATTTGACCTCTGTTCTCGACCTCAGTATTGGTACGCGACACATAGCCTCCACCTAAGTTATCCACTCACACAAAATTGAGACTGTAGATAGAAAACTGCAAAAGATATAGACAGGACAGTATGCGGACGTATCGAACCGACAGACGGACGGAAATCGCCCTCACATGATAAGTCCGCCGTTTGAGCGGGTGACGGGGCCTCTAAAATGAATTTGACCTAGAAATAATGTATCAGGGTCAGTCAACTTCTATAAACTGATTCATCACCAATTACATATGATCTGAATTTAGAAAACTTATAGCCATAATCCTACAAAAGATGTCAGTATATGTAATTAGAATTTGGCCTTGATAAAATAGGTCAAGGTCAGCCAACATGCATATACTTCTAGCCCATCACCAGTGACATATGTCGTATGAATTTGGAAAGGTTAAAAATAATTCTTTGAATCCTATGAATTCAATACTTTGACTTTTATAAAATAGACCACGGTCGATCAACTTGAATAGATTTGTGTCAATCATCAGTTCAAAAGAGATAGTCAATACTAGAATTTGATCATAATAAAATATATCAATAGGCTTCAGACCAATCATCAGTTGTATATGTTATATGAATTTTGGAAAGCCTGCTTATATATTCATTAAAGCAACACTGTGATAACAAGCAAGTTGGACAGACAGACGGACGGACCAAAGCTGACAACACACTTTGAACGACGGGTAAAATCAAGATTTTTCGACCACAATGACCTTGACATTTGATCTTTTGACCTCATATAGGTTCATCTTTTCCCCATGGCTAAGGTATACACAAAGTTTGATACCTAATCCATGACCTGGAACTGGGAACTGGACTGGACGTTGGAATTGGAACATAGCTTACTAACGTTAACAGACACAGACCGACAGATCTCGCTATCGCACTAAACGACCTCGTCTCCCGTCGGACGTATAAGAAGAATCAAAACGGGCAAATAAAAAGGAAAAGTATCTTGCAAATGAAAGACACCAGGGTGTAGAATAACATGAGAGGTGCAACAGCCCCTCAGCCAAACAGTTTTAGTCAGTGTATATTGGTACACAATGAATAGAAAATGCATATGTAAAAGCCTGAAAGATTTGGTTGAATGCAGAAGATGCTTTAGCTGTGGCTTGTAAAAGATTAAAATATGATAAATTCAGTGTGGGATGTTGAACGTTGGACTATAAGAAATAATTTGACATATCGCGTGCGAATAATATGGCGGAAGAACAAAAATATTCTGAACAAAAACAAAAGGCCTCAAGCCATTCTGGCTTTGAATCCTAATAATAATCTGAACAATAATAAAAGTCTTCTGATTTTCATTGGAGTTTTTGATGGCAAAAACAGTATGAATCCCTGTGTACCTGTTGATTGTATGTCTCTTCCCATCTGTGATCAAGCAGATTCCGAGGATGAGGATGGGTGGATGGCAATCCAAACAGCCTTGTGATATGAATAATACGTTTCATGGACACCAAATTGTATATCTGTGAGCGTAAAATTGGTGAAAATCTGGTCAATGGTTGTCCTATCGCCTTCACATCGCCATATGAACATTTTGCGTGACGATGCCATGGAAACCACAAAAATCATCGCCATGTACCCAAATTCAATAGGCTTGTGGTTGACCACCCAACAATCCCGCATGCCAAATTTGAAGTCCCTAGCTGAAACGGTTGACCTTCTATCGCGTTCACAGCGTCATATGGACATTTTAAGTGATGTTGCCATGCAAACCACAAAAATCATCGCAATGTGCCCAAATTTTTTAGGCTCTAGCTATAACGGTTAGGCTTCTATCGCGTTCACATCATCATATGGACATTTTGCGTGATGTTGCCATGGACACCACAAAAATCATTGCTATGTACCCAAATTCTATAGGCAACAATCCTGTGCACCAAATTTGAAGTCTCTAGAGGCAACGGTTTGGCTTCTAGACCGGTCACAAGAACTGTTGACGACTGACGACCGGACGTACATGCCGACGACAGAACCCCGCAGCCTAATAGGCTGAGGGGTAAAAATATAAACCAAGCGCTATAAAAGTTGTCTACGGACAACAAATATTGAAGATATAAGCCAAGCAGACTATTAAATGCAGTTATCAAAGAGTGATATCAGACAAATCAATTTCCATGTCATTTTTTTTCGAATTTCTGACGTGTTGTATCTATTAGTTCCATGAGCTGATAAAAAAACTACGCATGACAGATAGGTGGACAGCATGACAGATGGGCGGTTTACTCGAAACCCAACACCGATTAGTCCGTTTGATGACATCAATATTGTGTTCGATGACACAGGTTGAATTCAAGCACAAAGGCGGGTTACTGAGGGCCAGGATCTGGAATGTATTGCCGGGTTCAAATCGGTCCTAACCCAGTTAAACAGAGACCAATAACCCAGGTTGTATGTGATCCGAGTCTACGCGATTTATTTTTCAACTGGTTTGATGTCGCCAGTACATGGTTTAACGCTTCTGAACACACACCCGCACGTACCAGAAGCAAGAACTTGAACGACCTGCGCTCGGACTTAAATGTCATTAAACTTCATCCTCGTCTCCGCACGTGCCGGTGTTTCATCTGTGTATTCTCACACCAAAATAACTGAATATCTACATAGTTTTCACAATAACGACCAAGAAGATTTGAAACTATTCAAACTGTTTGCCACATTCTCTGCGTAAAGACAGAAGTTTGGCGCCCTGCGTTTTATCAACGCCCGGACTGGTTAAGTGATAGTGTCTTTATTAAAATATTCAGAAGACCTACTATATAGTCATGTAAACATATTGCATTGTGAAACTTTCATACGCAGGGCAATATTATCATTTCAACATTTACTCGCTTTAACATTTCAAAATTGTTATGTGATTCTGGTAGAAATGATGAGAGTAAATTATTGAAATATTATTGAATTATTAAAAACTTAGTATCGAATAGACCGTTAGTTGACATAATTAGACAGCCATGAAGCTTTCCAGGACTGAGAGAAACGCGAGCTTATCGACAGGATATTAGATATATCTGGGTTACTGCGGTCGGTAAACAAAAGTAAAGACTGAATAATATACGAGAGAGAGACGAAGAGGCGGACCATTAGAAGATTATATATATATATACATATATATATTCGTGAGAACGAAATATTTGGTCTCCAAACGCCCGAAAGCATGTACTTAGCCACTTTCAACCTTTTCCGTCCAACGACAGAAAGCAATAAACAACTCATTAGAAACAGTCATTCAAATTTACATCGTAGCTTGCTGGAGAGACCAAATGATCTCCCACTCAATCCTTCCCATAAGTGATTAATTAGATGACTATAATCAGATTAAACAAAGAAAACATTCGCGTGTCCCCGGTGGTACCCACCAGCAGGCTGACTTCACCACTTTTACTCCAGTGTTACAGCAATGTTGGCAAGTTTTAGGAAGATAACGAACACATGGCTGGAGTACGATGTAGACTGAGCGAGAAGGACGATCAAATTCATCCAAATTTGCTAGGATTGTTTGTTAAAAATTCTTGATTCCCGGACATAAACACCACTCGTCCATTCAATTTTATTTCCTATCTACAAACACAAAAAATACTTATTCACTTCCACTTATCGCCCCAGCACATCGACGGGTGCGAAACGCGACTCTCAGTGTAATTCTGTGGTTCGAAATCTCACAATCCTGTCTATACTTACAACATTGGGCAGATTCTTATCTATTTGAGTACCGGTGAACACAGAGAAAATATGGATAACATTATCCTACTATTAAACAGAAAGATAATTAGGCTTACATTGATGATAATTTTGGCAATTCCGAATCGAAAATAGTCCAGATGATAACAAATGTTTTCAACACTGTAGTCCATGTTAAGATACGGAAAATATGAATCACAAATTGAAGCCGAGGGTCTCTTGTCGATGCGCCGTGGCAATTGTATTGTCTAGAGATTAATGTGGAAAAGGCGGATTATATTTAATACCATTAATAACTTATCTTTGTAGATAAGACATCATGCCCTGTGCCTTCTTACTCACGAACCACTTATGTATATTCCAGAGTACTACTACACATACCACAGAAATGGGCACTAATTTATACGCTCAGGATAATTCACTGCACGAATTTCACGGATCTCGCAAAATGTCGCTCCAAAATCTCTCTGTTTCACGGAGCGGAACTATCAGATTTTCGCCATGACTTCAGAATCCCATTCCGACAACCTCCAAGAAAAAACCGTTTAATGGTATGATACAAACACCTTTATTGTGGGTCGATACGGTTTGCTTCCAAACTGCTCACACAGATATAAGTCAGACCACCCTAGTCTTCGTTTTCTTATTTCCTCCGCATCAACTTCAGAAGGAATAATTCGGGTTGTGGGACATGGTGTTATCGTTTTACACAAAGTAGGAATCGCGTTCACCAAGCTCTGATTCCCTGGTGAATCTGCTGCTGTACGTTATAGCCGCTTGATTGTTGCATGGGGACCATATTCATGTTGTTCATACCGTTATAAGATGAAGCAGAATAAGCAAAAGGATTGACGTTATACGGTGCTGAGTACTGCGGCGCTACGTTCTGTCCCGGCATGCAGGGTTTCCCGTCTCTCACTAGCACTGGCACAGCTACCCTTCTCGGGGGCTGCATCTGAGAAAGTTCCAGCGACTTATCTTGGCGCTGCCTCTTGCACTTATATCTTCGATTCTGGAACCAGATTTTCACTTGATTCGAAGTCAGTTTAAGCATTTGAGCTAGTTGTTCTCTTTCCGGGGCAGATAGGTATCTCTGTTGTTTGAATCGACGCTCCAGCTCGTAGACCTGAGCTTGGGAGAACAAAACACGGGGTTTTCTTCTTTGTCGATGTTTCATCAGTTGACATTCACCCACACTTGAATTCGAACGTGCTGTTGAGTTTTGGTCATTGTTGTTTCCACTGGGGGTAATCTTGCTACTTCCTCCTGAACCGTGGTTGTTGTGGCTTTTGTTGCTGGAAATGGTTTTGCTGGTCTGTGGCGACACCACGTCATGTGAAGCCTGTCTATCGTCTGTGGGTTGCAAACAGGTGTTGCTCGTCTGTTGCACACATGCTGATTTGACTGCAATGTCAAGAGAATACAATTATCAAAATAATAGGTTGGGATTTGTTTTTATCAAGCAGCATTTTCGTTATTTTGGGATTACATTATCTTAGTATAGCACATATTTATACTGCTATATGAGGTAGCAGACCCGTAGTCTGGTTCAGTGACCATGAATGTACAGAAGTATGTAGCTTGAAACATCAATTTCACATAATTTCTTTTGATAGGAGTTGAAGGCTAGACAAGGCATTTACACTTATAGAGATATTGAAATTGCGTAACCTTTGGTTACCATTGATGCATATCTACAAGCACAATTCCGGAACTCAACAAATAGTCTGGCTCTTAACTGTTACGCTGCGGCGAGCCGTTCATACGGCTCTCGTCTATCTATACGAAAAATGCGACGAGCCGCAATAGTGGCTTGCCTTTGCTTCTGTCAATGCGAGTACAGCGAGGTACCTTTCTGGAATCGCTTTTTTTTCAAATTTACCAAGCATGAAACTCGATAAAAACCATACATATATTGTTAGCTAAGACTGATTTGATTTCTTGGATGTAAACTTGATATTCTGTCTCAGAATAACGAAGTCGGGAGGAAGAAATAAAATTGAAAAATAGAAAAACACCAACGGAGATTTCCATAAAACGTTGTCGAGAAGCCACCCAGAAAATATAAAATACTCACAGAAAACCCCTTCAAAATATATGATTCTTTGGTATAGTTGAAGTACAGAAGCTCAGTTTATATTTCCAAAGTGTGGGTTTCGATGAAATCCGCTAAACAAACTTTATTTTCAAATTTCTGTCGAGCGTCTGGGCCACGTAATTTCGTCGCAAGGAGATAAAATGGCGTCTCCCTCAGATCAGCTTGACCCAGTTCACCCCCAGTTCAAGGGCTCTGGCCAATGAGCGCTTCGATGTAGGTCACGATGTAGGTCACGTTACCACGCTTGTCCAATCAAGGTTACCGACATAGGATCGGCTGTTAGGGTTACTAGAGAAACGGGAAAACACCCCCTTGCAGTTTTGCGATGTTATCGTCTGTTTGATTGGCCATCGGTCGAAATCACGCCTTCAATCAGAAACTACAAGGAATTCCCTTTCCAATGAGACGTCATATGCCCGAAATGGCGGAAGAAAACTCGGAAAAGACCAGGGAGAAAGGCAGCTGAAAAACCAAGATTTTCCGCTGTAATTCCTCATAATTCGCCATTTTCAACCGCAATTCTACCAAAATACTGTAGTCTCTTCAAATAAATTTTATTTACGCTGACAACATCGTCGATTTTGCTATAAAAGGCGGTCGAATAGCATTGACTAAACAAGTTGGGATACATTGATATGTTAGGCCAGTCACCAGCAAACGAAATTAAATAATATTTTCGTTCATGAAATCCGGATTTAAAAAAAAAAAGTCAGCATTTCTCCTCGTACATCATACAAAAGAATTTAGCAGCATAACAGTTAATTAATCAAATCACAAAGAACATGACTGCATGGCTTTATCATACAACATTGCTCAGATGGGAAAGACACTCTATTGCCAAACTGTCCACAGTGGTTATATAACAGCCACTGCATGTTTTCATTGCCGTTGATATAGGGCACGTGTATTTGTTTATCTATTACCCGATCACTCCCATAAAGCTTCCGTGGCCGCGCAGTAGTTTCAATATTCTACTACCGTCGATGAGCCTGCCGTCTTTATTAGATTATCCTGAATTGAATTAACATCTTTTACACTCAAACAGACGTATTTCGCAACCAAAAGGAGACGAAAAGTAACGAACTTGCGCTGTTAACGACTCATGACGTCATCTCGAGTGAAGAGGCTGTCCTGTGCTCGAAGGGGACAGATTCGCCCGCCTTCACACATTGGAGAGCGATTGGAGGGCTGGGAATATCAGCCCAGTGAGCAGGTTGCTCTATTGCATGATCCGCAAACCCGTTAATCCTAGTGCCCTGGATTGTATTGCTATCAGACACTTCGTAACACGGAGTGCCGGCTGCATCATAAATGCTGCGCCTCTACTTTCCTCTAGCGGCCAATAACCAGGATATCACTCTCTAAAAAAAACTTGAGTGAAATAGTTTCCTTAAAGTAAGAGTGGAAATTCATCCCACTCGAGCATTTGAATGAAAAACTCAAGTTGAGTGATTTCAACTTGAGTAGAATCAACTTCACACAACTTGAGTGAGTTATCAACTCAAATTTGAGTGAAAATTGACTTAATTTCTCTCAAATTTGAGTGAATTTCACTCAAACCTGAGTACATTTTACTCGCATTCATTGGGATGAATTTCCACTCTCCAGTGAACTTTTCACTCAAGTTATATTGTTCGATTTCAAATATAGCAACATTTGACCTGATAATAAGGGTCGGAAACATGGAACATTCGGTCTCAAGAACAACTGAAAATCCACAAGGATTTGCATTTATGATCGAATAACGATAATACTGATGCATTCTTGGCAGAGGAACAAGAGAAAGAAGAGAACCAGTTGGGTATTTAACCCGGGAGCCCCTCCCTGTTCGAGTGAAATACTATTATGTTATTAACCAAGTTATAGGTCCGAGGTGTGCCATATTGACACGACCCCGCAGGCCGAGCGCCAATACGGCTAACCGAGGACATTTTTATTTTTATTAAATTATTATTTTTGTTTCATTAAATAACTCACCAACAACCTTTTTTTCATAGATTATAATACATGTATCAAGGGATATTTTAGTTCAGCGACTCCCCCAAATCAGGATATATATTTCTTCCTTCACAGTAGGCACATTAATTTCCAACGATTAATGTGGTTTCGATGTACCACTATAGTCGGAAAGTCGATCCCCTCTACAGTAAACGCTAAAATCGACGGCGTATAAACCCATATTCTTCGAGTGATGACTTGCTACTCGGGGTATATGGAAGACAACTCACGCGCGAGTGGAACCGCCGCTCTCGCTTCGGAAGTTCAGCTGACCATATCTCAATATTTATGGAATACCTTTCGCTCACTCGTCAAAATTTAATGGAATAAAGTCATAGTGCATATAGTTTCACTGAAGCTTCCGACACATAACTCGCCAAAAAGGTTACATTTGCTCCAAAAATAAAAGTCGATTTCCGAACGAAAGCAGATCGAAATGGATTGTTGTGGCGCGTTTCTCACAGTGGTGCAGTAGCAAAATACGGACAGGTTTCGTAACCGAAATGACACGTTGGATTTGTCCGTTGTACTATTGGTTAAAAATGATAGATCTTTTTCAGTATTTTGACTACAAGATAAAAAAGCTCGAGGGATAATAAATTCGTTATTCAGGTTTTCCTCCAGGTATATGAAAAGTTACAACCCTTTCTGAAACGGCTGACACCTCAGGGTGTATGAGTTTCAGGGAGGGTCGTAACTTTTCATACACCTGAATAACTAATATTATTATACCTCTTGAATATTCATGAGGGTTTTCTGGTATTTCATTGATCAAACATTGCCCAGACACGAGTCAATATTTTTCAATCACTGACCCAGCTGTTTATGTGTCAGGCGGAGCGCGTGAGGTCCGAAGTCAATATTATGATCACGTGACCGTCTGCCTGCAACATGGCTGACGGTGGTCGCTTCGTAGATTTGTCCGATGAAAATCTACA